>JAUZNJ010028540.1:0-16016 GCA_034780135.1 Jordanella pulchra | reverse complement strand
GGTACAAAAATTAGATGGTGGATTTACAAAATGTGTTGTGTTAACATTTAGTAAAAGTACTACAGGGGTGCTTTTTTTATTTCGGAGGGATAGGAAGTGTCAGCAGTTTCAAATAAAAAAAAGGTTAAAACAAAATATTTAAGGCAGAAATTTAGACCTCAGTGTTGTTACAATGGAGGCTTAATTGTTTTAACCGAATTGTCATTTGATGATCCTTTGTGAAAAGAACTGATGTAGCAACATTTTTGAGCTTGTGTTTCTATTAGGATTTTTGTTTAGCTTTTGTGCTTGTGCAGCCCTACTTTGCACACGAGTGTATGCGTGTTTGTGAGAAGTGTTTTTGATTGTATTGCATGTGCAACACAGTCACCTGTCATGGTGCATGCTCAGGTTTGTCTGCTGATGGCTCCAAAGTGGTTGTCAGTGTGAAGTAGCACAAGTCCTGTGGGAAAATCTGAGGGAAGCCATACTGAGCATGAACAGTGTCACTAGATGCTGTATATTTGACACGTTGGACCCCATTTGGATCACAAATGTCCCCAAAACACACTGCTTATTATATACAATTATAACCACTCGTTTATGAACCTTTTAAAAGTTTTATTTTTATTTTCTTATTTTTTTCAAAAGATTTTCACATTTCTGGTCTTTAGTTGACAATCTAAAATAATAATAATACACAAAATGCTTTCTGTGCATTAATGGAACTGTAAGCAATTCAGGTGATTGAGGAAATACACAGGAAATAAATTATCCTGACAGTGATATTAACTTGTTACTCTAAAAGTACACACAAAAACTGGAGTAGATTTGAACGAAAGCAGCAGCACTGTGAACAGTCCTCCACTACACAGATCATGAATAGTTTAATGCAGCTGTGAGTTTATTCTGAAGTCATAGAGCAGGCACTAAAATTGCTCCATCACCCCAGGACTCTTCCAACAAATGCTGATTTGAGGCCCCCAAGACTGGGGCTGCAAGATACAATGCAGCCAAGCCATTATGGTATAAACAAGCCTTAAAAGTTTAAAATCAACCTTGCACTGAATAGGGAGCCCGTGAAAGAATTTCAGTATTGGTACGATATGGTAATTTTTCTTTGTTTGTTAAGTTTGTTAACAGACAGCAGCAATCTACATAGTTCGATTGCGGCTCAATAAAAAGTGGTTTACAGCACAATACAGGGGTGTAGTCAACAGAAGAATCAAGGCTAGCTGTTGTCCCTTTCCCAAATATATAAAACACATTGAGTTTTGTCTTTATTTAATCTCATATAAATTGGGCCAGCCCTTTCTTAATATTATGTAAAGACAAAAAAGTAAAGGCCAAGGATAGAATCTTGTTGGATGCCATAGAAAAGAGGCGCAGTTGAAGAAAACTGGTCACCAATCTTTCCAAAGAAAGATCTCTTGCAAACCATTTGGTGTCATGCCTCAAATACCAATGTTGTGACTTCAAGACGTGAAGTAAAATGTCCCCAAAACCATCATAGTAAAACTAAAAAAAAAAAGTGCCATTAATGTTCAAACACCATCCAAAGTGTATGTTTGGTAAGACAAAAGTGCCAGTTGTAAAAACGTCCAACAGCTATTTTATTAGTTAATTCATTCATTTGGTTTCTATACCTGCTTTTTCCTGCTCATTGCAATGGAGACTTTATCTTTTCATTGTCACTGAGCAGAAGCATGTTTAGGTCGGAGTGAAAAGCATTGGTAAAAGAGAGGGGCAATTTGTACCTGAAATAGATGAGATAACTGTATTAAAATGCAGGAGATTAATTGAAGATGCCAAAATGAAAGCTTATTCAGAGGATGGAGAAGGTAAAGGAAAAGAAGAAAGAAATGGTCAGAAGAAAGATGAGTAAGGTTAAGTGCAAAGAGATGAAAGATAGAAAGGATTGAAAGATCAGGAAGGTATAATGGAGAGAGAGAGATGGTTAAAGGGGGGTAATGTGATGTCAAGTATCTGTCATGACTTCACTCTTCTGTTGTGACAAGGTCATGAATGTAAATGACATATACCTGCAAAAAGTACAGAATACAAGTGCAATGCAGAAAGAATTTTATTACCTTTGCTATGTGTTGCTATCACCGTCAAAGTAGTAGATCCAAACAGATATATTATTTATTTGGGGGAACTGATATTTGATTTAGGATGATTTTAGGGACAGTTAAAGTCTCGCTCATGTAATTCTAAGTATGACAGATGTACACTGGCAATAAATGCTGTGATATAAGGTCGAGTCTCGATAGAAAGGTGTTCATCAAATAAGTGTAAAAACATAGTTTTCAAAATTTGTCTTTAATCTATTTGACTAATATGTTCAGTGATGTTTAATAGGGGTGTTCCAGTACATTTTTTTATCCATTTTATTTTCTTTTTTTCCCATTTCTGATGCAATGCTAATATTACAGCATTGAGTAATGACCCAATACAAATACAATATCAGTATAAGTTATACAAGCTTTTAGTAATCACTTTGTTAAAGCTTTATAAACTGATGTTACTCAGACAAACAACAACAGTCAAAAACAACAGGTATGAAAACAACTGACTGACTGGGTTACATAAACGTTATAGTATAGTCCAGCTTGCTTATTCCTGAGATTTTGGATGCAGGCCAACAAATCGTGTTTTTTGGTTGGTATTGAACTGAATTCCAATATCAATATTGAATTGAAGCAACTCTAAGCTGTGAGAAGACTCCTAAGAATCTATAGGTTTTTCCTTAGTTGGTCTAATTCTTGTCTAGTTGTGCATGTCATAAAATAGAGTGAAAATGAGCAGACTGGAGCTTTAATTGTCCTACTTCCTTTCATTTTAGGTCAATTCACACTCATCATTTTGCAAACAGCGCCTTCTCTTTAACCCCAAACTGCCTCAATTCAATTCCTCAGACATTTTCTCTCCCTTTTCTTTATGGGAACAGACTGAGCTAAAATACACTTATCCCCACAGACACACTCACAATAGCTTTGTCTGTGCTGTTATATGGATCTAGTAGTGGATTAAGATCCAAACTCTAATCCATGGTAACATGACAAGACAGATAAGATGACTTATTTGTTTTCTGTTTGTCTACCATAAAGTCATGTTAGTTTTTCAAATGCTAAAGCTTTGTATATGGGTTATATGCCTATTACATGCCTTCTCTTCCATTTAATGTGTTTCAAATCTCACAAAACTAGATGAATAGTCATGTTTCAACAGCAGAAACCTTTTTTATTTAATTTATTTTTAGTTTGTAACCTTGTTCCACCCACAACACATACTAGCATTGTTTTAACACCAGGAAGTATCACATTTGAGTTGACCCTTACGTGAAGGGCACTATTTGTTTTTGGACTGCAAAGTATTTGATGTTGGTTGATAATTCCAATTGTTTTTTTATGTTGTCATATTTTAAGTCACTTGACATGTATACTTTAGTTGTTTAGATTTTCATTAATCTTTTAAGCTTACCTCTGCTTTATTTCAAAAAGCATTGTTCATGATTTGTTCAAGATATTCTGCTTTTAGTCACAAACGTTATAAGACATAGACTTTATCACAAAAATAATGTTGGATGCCTTTTCTTTGCATAGATTCACAACGCTTCAATATGATCCTGAAGGATTCTGCTTTCTTGTTTCCCTTCTTTATCAGTTCCCTTAGTACAGTGTCATGAATGTAAAAGGGGCCAGTGCAAAGTCTAACTTGTTATCTTATTAGCGAACTGCACTTGAAGAGATAAAAGAAAGAGATTAAAAGTGAGAGTTGGTAAAAGTGTTGAAGTAGATATGTCTGCTAAGACTAGTTTCCTCATGTGTATTTAGTAATAGGATTATCTTTGACAGCTGTCTTACAGTGAAAATACTCAGTTCAGAGTTTAACTTTTCACACAGCTCTTTTCCTTTCCTTTCTAATTTTAAAAGTAAATGTAGTGGTATATAAAGTCAAAATTTGTTTCTTAACAGGCAGGATCTTTCAAGATTTTTTAATTTTAGCTACGAAAACATTTCATCCAGACACTTTCATTAGGAATATGCATCAAAGTGTTTGCCTCAAAATGTTTGTATGCTTTAAAAACAATCTTGATTTTCTTTACATTTTAGTTTTCATTTTGGAGATTTCTGAGATTCAGCTTAAAAATAAAATCGGGGGAAAACTAGAAAAAGAACATGTTTTTTTATCAACCCAAATAAAAGTACAGAGCTAAGGGTGTGTTTTATTACGTTCATTATTATATTGTATTAATAGTTTTAATATTGCTTTGGTGTTTAAGATGTGATGTGTGAAAATGTTTGTTTTCCTTATTTCTCTCTTTTTTCCAATTTCTAAATTATTTTGCATTAGGTGTTGAGCTGAGTTTTAGGACTTGGTCCCCAGATGGCCTCCTGCTGTGTGCCTTCTCTCCAGGAGATCAGGCGGAGTTTTTGGCAGTTCAGATAAAAAATGGACGTCCATACTTTCTGTTTGATCCACAGGTATTGTATCTTACTTTTTATTTAATAATTAGCCAAACAAAGCAGATTAATTTGCCATAAACCAGATCTTCGTCTTTCAAAGCATGCAAGAGAGTTAAAAGCAGAATCGATTGTAGTAAACCAGCAGTTCTTTGTATTTGCATCATAGTAGATGGGCTCAAATTGAAGCACATTTGCCTTGGAGCAATGAGGTCATTGGTCTTTCTGCATTTTCGCCGCATGCATGCATTGCCTCTCTCCAGCCTAATCCTACAGGCCAAAAAAACTGGCCGTTGGGTTAACCTGTCTCTTTATTTGCTCCTATGTACAAGTGTTTGTGTGCATTATTATTTGTGTTTCTGCTTTGACCTGTGATGGACTGGCAGCCCACAGCCCTGTAAGGGTAAACTGGTAGTGACAATTGGCAATGAGTAATTTTTTATTTTCCAAAATTCAGATATGCTGTGTTGGGCAAGAAATATTATACGTATACAAAAATCGTAAATATCCAAAAAATAAGTGTAAAAGTAATTTCATGAACAAACTTTTCAGTGAGTAGAGAGAAATATCTACTAAGGTGTACATGGTACAGATGTTTCATTTTAGTTGCCTCAGCTTTAAAGAAAATCTTGTGAAAGTGGGTAATCAAGGATCCCAAAATTTTCTGTGACTTTCTCAGAATTTAACCATCATAGATTTAGACTGAGCGGGAGAAAAAGTGAAAATAGCACCCATGACTTCTGATGTTTTTTGTTTTCTGTCTGCCATTTGAGCTAAAATTAAAAGCAAGGCATGTTTTACTTGCAACAACACACAGCAGGCATATGCAACCAAAATCCAAATTTTTTTGCCCATGTGTGACTCGTATGACTTTTTGCAGTCTGAGAGAGCCAATTCAGATCTTTTCTCCTTAAAAAAAAACACAAAAAAACACAAACACAGAGGTTATGCTTCTTTTGTGTAAGTGGTACTAACTCTAAAACATTTGACTGTTTTCAAAGCGTCTAAACATTATCTTGCCTTCAAGCTGGATTCTCATGGTATCTGCGTTCATATTTGTGTATTCACAAATGTACAAAAACCCATCTTGTTCCACTCCCACTTAAACCTTTTCAGACCGATCCAAAGAGGGTCGACCCGATGTATAGCTGTGACAAAAGCTAGAGCTGCCAGCCCCACAGCTGAACTGAACAGATTTGTTGGGAACAGATTATCAGCAGATTGATATTTTGGAGAACTAAACCTCAGTGGTACACAGTATCAGCCAGGCTTGCCTGGTTAGCCAGGGATGACCCCACATTTTATCTGGCTTGTGCGTCTGTTCCCTGGCCTAAACAACACATCCACTCAGACCTCTCTGCAGCAGCAATCACTGACTGTATTGCTTAATACTGTTCTTAATAGCTTTGTGCTTTTTTTTTATCTTCCTTCATTTTTTTAAGATCTGGTTGTTATGTTTTTTCAGCTCCCATTGGTCAATAATTTAATAAACTGATACACTGGCATCCACTATTATGCTTTTTATCTTTTTTTTCAGTTAAGCTCTATTGAACACCTAGTAATAGTCACATCTGTCATTACTTCAATAAAGAGTGCAATACTGTGTGATATTTATATTCTCCTTCTACACAAGTGGATAGCTTTAGTTTCTAGAAGTGTTTAGACAGAAATCTGATGGCGATTGAATTTAAGTAGTATTATGAATAGATCAAATTGTAAATCGGCAAAAAGTCTAAATTTAGCATCAACAAACACCAGCTGTGTGAACATAGCCTAAGAAATAGCTTTGTTGGTGACACACTTCACCCTCCTCGCTTCACACTTTATCCGCCTTGAGAGAGAAGAGCTTGAATAAAATATGGTTACTTGGTGCAAATATGATAATTCAATTTTATTTTTGATATTTAATTATTGTTGTTTGTATTGTTTTTTTATATAAAATTGAATTAAAACACATTTTTTAAACAAAACTTTCTCATCAAAGAGATGTTTTTACAATTTTAATTGTGCAGTGATGTCATACTTAAAAGCTTTAAGCATTGATTATTGTCTTCATGGAAAAGCTGAGAAAAATACTTCAAATAGCTAAGGTTTGTAAGAAATGGAATAATTTCTTAAAAACAAGGACATCTTAGGAATGCTAAACACAAGGGTGTAAGGTTCGAACATGCTGAAAAAAAGTATTTATTACATCATAGTTGGTACTACTGTCTATGGCTTTTCAACCTATTTAAAGTTGGAATTTATTTGTGTTCCTTTTTTACATTCTTGTTTTCTGACTACTGACTTTACTAATTTTTCACTCTCTTGTCTAATCTACTCATTCTTCTATGTGCTTTACTTTCTGTCTGTCAGCTACTCCCCGATTTTCACTCTCACTGGCTCTCATCTAGTAAATGTGATCTGTAGCCCCTCATTGGTTTCTGTCAGGGAGACAGGGAGAAGGGAAAACTTTGAAAGTGTGTCAACGTTTGAATTGGACTGCAATTAACTCATTCCCTGCAGTCACCATGCGTGAATACCAATTGCAAACTAATTAAGCTTTGCACCCTAGCACTTACACGCACAGACAAAAACACCCACACCAACACACACTTGCCGACATGCAGATCACCGTTTTCCTAATCCATCCATACAGCTCCTTGTAGAAGGGTTAAGAGTCAGTCACTTTGATGATGAAAGTGATAGTGAGAGATTACATTCATAAGGCCACTAAGCAATGGCACAAGCATACTTGCACATGCATACATGTGCAATCTTTCCCTATCAGACTCAATTTGGAATGTGAGCAAAAAGTCGTTATCATTGTATAGATATGTGAGGTATGTGTATGGTTGTATTGCAAGATGTGTGATGGACTCTGTGTGTCTCCTCCAGCTGGGTTGATTCTTTTGTTTTGGTTAGTTTGGGGTAATTAACAGTAGGAGTGGTGTCACGGCTTATTAGTGTTCCCCTAGATACATATAGCTGGGCCCATTACTTTTCCTTATTAGCCTGTTGAGCTAGCCTAATGGGATTAGCAGCGCAGGGGGGTAATTTAGCATGACACCGGGAAGTGATATTCTCATAAATAAGTGCATGTGTGAGCTGCCACACACATGCATACTATATGTAAAAGCAAAAGGACGCAAAATTACCTTCCTGTGGTTTGTATACTCTAAAATGATATAAGATAAAGTCCTGAAACAGACATAAATACTACAATGCTTTGGAGTGCGTTTACATGGTTCTGATTCATTAAAAACATATTTACCTGTATTAAAATAAGTGGAAAAGGAGCTGGAATAAGAAACTTCTTGAAACCTTAAAATTTTGTTTTTTTGAGACACTAAACACTCCTTTTACTTATATTTAGAACTGGAAAATTATCATTTTAGGATAAACATTTTGATCCACTAGACGTGCTTGCTTCCATTTTGCTATTAAGGTACACTGTTGGAAATGTTCGTAAATCCACAGTATAAAGTACTGTATTTATTTGAAAGAATTTTCATAATTTGTATTTATGGATCTTTCAATCATACAGTATTTATCAGGGCTGTAAAGTAAGAGAGTTCTGAAATCTCCACTGATGATAATGGACAACATTTTAGAGTAATTTACATTAAAGAAACATTTAGAGGAAACAATCCTGTAAAAAAAACAGAAAAGGTTTTTATTTTACAGAATTTCTTTAACAGAAAAATCCATAAAAAAGACAGAAAAGGTCTTAGCAGAAAATTACCAATACCTTTTCTGTAATTTTATGGATTTTTGTTTTTACAGTGTACTCTGCCCTGGTAGTGGTATTTTATGGGCAGGGAGGAGCTAAGCCCTGAGTGGCTGCTATTCACATGGACATGCATGCCCTGTCGGCTTGGCCCCCCAGCTTGTAAACAAGAAGCTGGAACGCATCACAAAAAAATGCTGTGTGACATTATACCATAATCTTACTGACAGAATATACTATTCAATATAACATTGACACCGACACTTGACATTTCTAGATAATTACAAATAATGTATAAGTTCCTTAATTTAATTAATCATTTCAAAAATTAGTTAGGTACACCAAATATGTATTATTTCCACAAAATGGTATTTTCTGATGATGCAATTAATTTTGTAAAGTCTACCATGTCACATTTTACAGACTGCAGAAAACTGTCAGATAGTAACCAATTCAGTACCGTATATTGAAGTGGATCAAATCCTATTTTGTGGGAAGTAAAAAGATTGGAATTAGGCCGCTGTAAAAAAAAATTTGTGGATAAGTTGCATTTAAGCAAAAAGATGTGTGTCACATTTTTCTGCTGTGAAAATATAACCTTAGTTTATATAAACATATGAATCTGAAGAAAGTAGTGAAATAATTATTTATATTTAAAAAAAAATCTGATTTAACAGACAATGTAAATATTCTTTTTGCATAATGTGCAGTTTATAAATACATCTGCTTTACAGCGTATGCTTCTGTTTGAATGTTTTATAGAAGTGGTACTTGTCTTTTACATGCTTTGAATGTCTGCCAGCCTGTGGACTCAAGTTGTGTATTTAGGAGTTTAGGTACTGTGGTATCAACAGCAAACACACATATTAGTCGGGCGTGCAGGTGGCGCAGGGGGTAGTGCGCACGACCCATGTACGGAGGCCTTAGTCCTCGACGCGGGCGACCCAGGTTCGAATCCGGCTTGTGGTCCTTTCCCGCATGTGTCTCCCCCTCTCTCATCCCCTCTTTCCTGTCAGCCTACTGTCAGAAAAACGAGCCACTAGTGCCGTAAAAAGCTAAAAAAAAAACAAAAAAAAACCACACATATTAGTCAAGTGCAGCGACATAGAGAATGTTACCGACACACAATTGGGTTTTCCTAAATTGAGCTGTGTTTAATACAGCCATTTAATCAAAACACAAATAGTGTCTTCCGCTGATAATATACATGAATGACAATAAGTTACTGCCGAGGTTTTCCTCTGTTGCACTTCTCGATAAAACCACCATTGATCTTTAGTCTGTCTGATAAAACCACTTGAGTGGCAGTTACAATCTAAATTTCTTGTTCAAGGGCACTAGGAGGTTAAGATAGTTTCACAGAAAGTAGTTCCATTTGAAATTAACTTAAATTCAAAAATATTTTGTACACACACACACACACACACACACACATATATATATATATATATATATATATATATAGCATATTTCGCATGTATCGCTTAGCTGGTGCCAGTAAGCGTGGTTCGGTCTGACCAGCTGAAATAAAGGAACAGTAAGCAACTCATAAGATGGCCTACAAATGTGTCTGGGCATGTGGTAGCTTAGAGCTAACGATGCTACTGTAGCAGTGATGGTAGCCACATTGTTTATTCTCTTAGCTCAGTGCTTGTCAGCATTCAGTCTCGAACTTTTGCTTCGACTCTTATCAAAGTTGAAAGCTAATTTCTGATTAAAATACAAACACGTGTACAAACATCTATTGTAACGTTTTTCATCCCAAGCAGAGCAATTATTAAGCTTCAGGTAAGAGTGAACAGATGTACATTACTGTTTGCTCCTTGGAATGGAAGGGACTTTCGGCTTGGTTCGGTTCTTTCCAGTTCAGAGGCCCAGTTCTCTTGCCGGTCAGTTCATCTGCATGTCACTCTCAGAAAGATTTGGATTAAACTGAAGCAATAACGAGAAAACTTTGCTTAATTTTATAACTCATGGGACATGGGACTTGGAGCTGTCAGCGGGATACTTGAGACCGGAGATAAAACTGTCATCTTGTAGATGGGTTTTTATAGAGCTTTGAGCTGGATCAGGATCCAATCACTTATCACAGATCAACCCGGAGAAAGGCACAACGTAAGCAGTTTTTTTTCCAAAAGGACAACAGAGAACTAGAAAGGAACAGAGAGCTTGAAGTTATCACATTGGTTAACACTCAAGCAGTGGAGGGCTGACACTACAGCCCTCTTTTACTCCTATCTTTTACTCCTATCTAACTAAATGGACTGCAGTGTGCCATCCACCAGATGAACAAAAGAACAGCAGCAAGACACCAACAGTTTTTTATTTTTTTGATGAAGTTATAACCATTACCATCTGTAACAAAACTTACCTTTATGTAAGGATTAACACTTTAAATAACAAGCAGTGTTCCATTTATAGTCAAATGTCGACATTGCCAATTCCTCTATAAACATAGTCCACTGCTTAGTTTTCACAAATGCACTTTTTAAGTTTTGATTTGACTGTGAGAGAATATTGCTTGCTAATTTATGGGGTTTTTTTTCCTAGGGGTCAGCAGTGGCTGTAGGTGTACAGGGTGATGGAGGACGACGCTACAATGATGGCCAGTGGCACAGCCTAAAAGCAACCAGAAGAGGGGCCATGGGAACTATTGTTATAAACCATCAATATAGAGGTGACTGCTCTGTGTGTCTGCTTCTCGTGTTAGTGGGTTCATGTTAGAGTGGGCATATCATGCTTCAACATGCCTAACAGTGTGTGGGTAAATATTTGTTTGTAGATATTGTGAGTTATTTTGTGTATTTCATTATTAAAATCCCAATTTACTTTGGGTATTTTAGTATGTGGGATTAGAGGCTGGACTCTCTTCTAATCTGGAGTGGCCTACGGGGAGAGACAGAGAGCGGAGTTAGGTCTGCTTGTCTCCCCCAGCTCACCTCTCTGGTGTTCGAGTTCAACCTGGTGGATAAGAGGATCGCATGCCTTCAGGCAGGTGGGGAGGTCTCTGACTGTTGTTTTGGCCTATAGGCTGAACAGCAGTATGTAGTACCAGGCTCTTAGCCACCTGGGGGGGGGGGGGTTCGATAGCACTCCGTCCTGGGATTCCGTCACTCTGCTGGGGGACTACAGCGCCCATGTAGGAGATGACAGTGACACCTGGAGGGGGGTGATTGGAATAAATGCCCCCCCACCTCTGAACCAGAACAGTGTTTCATTAATGGACCTCTGTGCAAGTCGCGGATTGTAAATAATGAACACCATGTTCAAACAAGGATGTCCATCTGTGCACTTGGCATCAGGACAGCCTAGGCCGGAAGTTGATGATCAACTTTGTAGAAATATTTTCTGACCTTCAGCTGCATTTTGGACCCTCAGGTGAAGGGGGGGACGGAGCTGACTAGTCTTCCTCCATTGTCAATGCGGCCATGGATGTTTTTGGCCCTTCGTGGTTGACACGTCTCTTTGATATCGCGTGGAGGTTCGGGACAGTGCCCCTGGATTGACAGACAGTTTCCCTTCATGTGCCAGGGTCCTGGAGAGGAGAGTCTCAATATCAAAACTCGGCTTCAGGAGGAGCAGTGTGGTTTTCGTCCTGGCCGTGGAACAGTGGACCAGCTCAACTCTCTCTGCAGGGTTCTCAAGGGTTCATTGGAGTTTGCCAACTGGTCCACGTGTGTTTTGTGGACCTGTGGCAGACATTCGACCATGTCCCTCATGGTGCCCTGTCGGGGACGCTTCAGGAGTACGGAGTGGGAGCCCTTTACTAGGGGCTATCAGTTCCTTGGTTTTTACCCAGAAAAAGGTGGTTTGTCTTCTCCAGGTTGGAGGAGAGTTCCCTCCTCAAGTGAAGGAGTTGAAGTATCTTGGGGTCCTGTTAACGAGTGAGGACAGAATGGAGTGGGAGATCGCTCGACGGATTGGTGCGGCTGCTGCTATAATGCAGATGCTGCACCGGTCTGTCGTGGTGAAGAGACAACTGAGTGAAAAAGAAAAGCTCTCGATTTACCTGTCAGTCTATGTTCCTACGCTCACCTATGACTTTGAAATTTGGATTGTGACCGAAAGAATGAGATCCCTGATACAAGCGGCTGGAATGAGCTTTCTCCGCAGGGTGGCTGTGCTCTCCCTTAGAGATAGGATGAGGAGCTTGGGCATTTGGGAGAGGCTCGGAGTAGAGCCACTTCTCCTTCACATCAGGAGGAGTCGGCTGTGGTGGCTTGGACATCATTTTCGGATGCCACCTGAATGCCTCGCTTGGGAGGTGTTCCAGGCACATCCAACCAGGAGGAGGCCCAGGGGACGACCCAGGACACGCTGGAGGGACTATGTCTCTTGGTTGGCTTAGGAGCATCTTGGGCTTCCCCCAGGCAAAGCTGGAGGAGGTGTCTGGTGATAGGAGAGTCTGGGACTCTCTGCTGAGACTGCTGCCCCTGGCTTATTTATGTAGCAGCTTCGTGTCTCTGTGCTGGCTATTCTTATGTTTGTGCTTATGCAGACAGGCTACTTAACACTGCTTGGAAACAAAATTGTGCGTATGTTATTTCAAGCTGCACCACAAGATGGTCAAAATTCTTTAGTAGCAGAAATAGGAAGGACATGAAAATCATCAGAAATATTGAAACTTACAGGCCTATAGTATAATACTTGTAAACGCAGGTGAATAATTTATGTTTGGAGCCTGCAGGAGTACTTTTAGTTCCTCGGGAGGTAAGTTTGAGAAAAAAAACAAACTAGGATTATATATCGTATTGAAAATAAGTACATATAGCAGAACGCAACATCTACATAAATACCATATCTAGTGTAGAAAGCACAGATCTTTCATTTGTTTAATAGAATATAGAAAATTGGCGAGCAGTTCCTTTTAAAATTTATCATTTCACTATAAAGCTTGAAGTTGATAGAAGAGTAACAAGTACATTAATTATTTTTTTCATGGACAGCTCAACAGAGCTATGGCTCTGTGTGAGTTTGGCAGCTGTATTAAAAAGAAATCTAGGATTATTCTTAGTCTTCCCCATCAATAAAGAGAAATATGTTGCTGTCATTTTATACAGCAGCAGACTGTTTTTACAGAGTAAGATTCATGTAGTCTCATAGAGCCCAATATTCTTTGCAGTTTCTTAGAAAGAAACTTCACAGTAATAGTTCTGTGTTAAAACCAGGAGCCAGCCTCCTATTAATCAAGTTATTCTTGCTAAATGCTCTGTTTACAATCTTACACGGCACTCTTCTGCTCTTTTGCTTTGCCACCACCACCCCACTGTAACTGCTTCTAAGGAATTGCATCAGCTTCCAGTGGAAACAGCATTATTGGTGAAAACATGGGTCTGTTCATTGGAGGCCTGCCTGAAGATTTTGTTCTTCAAAGGGAGGATTCAGGTAAATGTCAATCATATTAAAGTGGTATATACTGATGATCTGAATGTCTGGCAAACTTAAATCTAGAACAGCTAAAAAAGTCACTTATCTGGTTGCAATTTTGAAGTCGAAGTCAAAACTTAAAATTTTTGTTGTTGTTTTTTTTAATGTGTTAAACAAAACTTTTCCAATATGCACCTGTGGGCAAGAAGTTTGGGATGATCAACCATGCATTTAAGTTCTGTATTAATTTGGAGCTTTCTCTTATGTATTTAAACCATTCTGTTTTATAGTCAATTATTATGAAGTTTTGTATTATGGATGAAAACTCCTAATGATAATCAAGATAACAGAGTTAATGAGATTTAAAAACGTATGGCCTTTCTAAAATGGTGTTCTAATGGGTAACCTTAAATGGACCCTAAATCAATAAAGAATCATTTTTCAAATATCAATCATCATTAATTAAGCAACTTTGAAAAATATAGGATTTGGTTGACAACTTAGAGTCTGTCTTACCAGGAGATACCCAACTGGTGCGAAGAGGCTTCTCTGGCTGCCTGAGAGACATTAGTTTAAAGATGACTGACAGCCCTTTAGAGGAATGGAAATTATTGGATTGGAAAAAAGCCACAAAGAAGTTGGGAGTGTATGAAAGCTGGGAAGGATGTCCTCTTCATACCGTGGAAGGAGTCCATTTTCTTGGGGATGGTAGGATTTTACTTTTGATTTCTTTGTCAATTTACCTGTTTTCTGTCAGCATTGCAAACCAACAAAGTGTAAAATTGAAACCAAAGAACTGAAAATAGTTCTGTAAACAGCAGCAAGCAGTGTTGTGTACTGCCAAACCGTTTATAAATATCTTTGAATGAAATTGCATTTATATATTCTTCTACTATCCTTATCTTAATACAATGCTTCTTCCTAATCACTGCCTTAATAAGGCTATATAATATCATATAATGGTCACTGCATCAATATCAAGTTTCATTTATCTTACTTTAAATTCCTTGTTTGACAGATCTGCATATCCAGTTTCTTTGACAGCATAATTAGATCATTTATGCCAGATATTTGGCATTTTAACAACTTCTATTTGCAGGTTACTTGGAGTTAGAAGCAGGTGTTTTCAGTGGAGGACAAGACTTCGACATTTCTATGGATTTCAGAACTGACCAGCTCAGTGCACTTTTACTGTTCATGTACAGCACACACGCTGATGATTATATGCTTGTAAGATCTTGGACTAATTTAAGCAAATATTTTAAAGAACAATCAAATAATTAAATTATTTTTAATGTTATATCAGTTTAATTGTTTGTTTTTTTTTCTAGGTGGAACTGGAAGCTGGTCTTCTGTCTTTTGTACTTGCGTGTGGTGGCCGTGTGAATGAACTTCGTATGTGGGTGGGACTTAGCTACTGTGATGGAGACTGGAAGCAGTTGTCATTAGCAAAACGAGGTTCTCTAATCTCTGCTGCGGTGGATGAGACAGCCGAGGAAATAAAGGGAGTGGGAGGGGCAGCAAGACTGAGAGTTGAATCACCGATGTATCTCGGCGGCGTACCAATTGAACTTTCGCATCAGGCTCTGAATGTTCATAGTCACAAACATGGTGAGAGGCACAATAAAGTCAGGGGTTCAAGGTTGATGTTTTTTGGAAGAACTGTTTCTGTTTTATTACCAATATTCTTAGTACCTGTTATTATTTTTTTCTACAACCGCAAAATAATTATAAACAAATAGTTAGTTCATTTGCCATGAAGCTTCATGGTTTTGTTTTTCTTTCTGTAAAGGTGTAAAGCTAAGCTTATATTTTAAAGCTTATGTTGTAATAAACTGCCCCTCCTTACGCTCCAATAATAGAAATTAAAGAGTTATGGAGTTATTGCATGTTTTCTAACTCTAAGATAAACTTTTATTTATAAGAATACCAATGACATACAGTTCGTGCACAGTTAAAATTGTTAGTGTTTTGCAGAATAAGCAATAATAAACAAAATAATAAAAACAAAAACATGTCATGGAATAGTCCCCATGACTTATCTTTCCCCCCTTTTTTTTCTTTTTCAGGGCTTGGAGGTTGCATACGGGGTTTAAATGTTCGCAGTGAAGAAAGAAACCCTTCTGTCAGACAAAGTATTAATCTGTCAGTTGCCTATCGTCGCTCTGTTAGAGTCAACTTAGATGGCTGTCCCACCAGTGAAAGCAGGTTTAACTGCAGAGGAAATGATTCAGTGCTTGTTTACACTGGGAGACAGACAAAAGCAGCAGATCATAGTTTGCAACCTTTCACAGGTAACAATGCACAGTTTACTTTCAGACGTATTTAACTATCAATGAAAAGTTCTTTCAAGTAATTTATTGAGCCAAAAGTAAAACTAGCATGTTGCAGTGTTGATTTTATATGTTTTTGTTATATTTTCTGTCATGATCTGTCTGCCTCTGTGTTCTCTGTGCTCCCTGTGTCGTCCTGTCTTCCCCTGATTGCTCCCAGGT
>JAUZNJ010028539.1:0-16017 GCA_034780135.1 Jordanella pulchra | reverse complement strand
ATATAGATCTCTCTTCTCTCTCTTTCTTTATTTAAATATATTAAAACAAATTTAGTAAAGTTGTCCTACTCACTGTTTACATTGACTCAATGCATACTCATATGTACATGGTTATCATTAAAGCTGTGGTGTAGGCAACACAGATATGTTATAAGCTATTCGAGCGTTAAACAGCTTTTATGAGCAGGAAAATACCGTGGGAGGATGGAGGTTGAAGCATAATTAAAAAAAAGTTGTTTAAAAAAAAAAATTGATTAACTGTCCATTTGACACATGGCATGAATTTAGTTATTTTTCATTTCTCTTTCGGAAACTCAAAAGTTATTGCAAGAAATGCATTTATACTTAAGTTTTACAAATGGATTTTTTACCCCCTGGGTGGAGGGTAATGAGAGTTACTTGGCATGAAAGAAAACCAATCTCTCAGCCCTTAAAAAAGTTACATGAGGTAAGCAGTCCAGCTCATTTTTCCTATTTATTTACTTTTTGCCCTATCTGAATCCACTCTTGTCAAGGTTCACAACATGAATCAGTCAATATAGGTTGGGATGTCAATTTCAGTGTTGCACTAAAATCAAGGCCTGATTGACAGAATTCCCCAAAACATCTTTAATAAAAATTTGATGAAGAAGCTGTAGCCATCTCAATCATAGACTGTTGCTGTTATCTCATATGATCATCAATTAAGACAGAAACTAGTATTGGCAAATCGTGTCAAAATATGATGGTTAAATTTTGTCAAGCAAGGCTGTATTGTGTGCCAACTCTCCCATCATCCATATTTGCTTCCGGTTTATCATAATTCCTTACTGACTGCTCATCATAACATATCTCAGCAGACTATTCTGCTCACATTGATCATTGCTGGAGGCAATAGGCATGATGGATTCCAAGCCTCTAATGATTTCACAAGTTGCCAAGAGTTGGCAAATGACACTTTACACTTATTAGACTGGGTTGGGGTTGGTTGATTTTATATCATTATCAAAACAGGGTTTGTTGTGGAAGGATTTAACAATGTAGCAAGTGTACAGTTGTAAAGGAGAACTCCCAGTTTTTTTTAAAATCATGAAGATCTACATTCACTTTGTAAACTCAACATAGTAGAAATCAATCTGACTATAGATAATTAACTAGAAATGTTCTCAAAGGTAAATTATCACACAAACACCTATCCGTATGAAATGTCCAGAGAAAAAATATTTGTAATTATAACAAAAGCTTAATAAATAATCGTTTTTGCTGTTTAGCATTTACTTTTGATGAACAAGAATGTTTCCAAAGCCCCCTAACCTTAAGTGGCAGACCATCATTCCGTTTGTACATTTTTGTGTCTTTCTTTATTTTAAACATTGACAATTTAGGGTACTAGATACTGTATTGACAGCCTTTTTCTAACTTACGGTATGAAGATCACACAATTTAACTCTATTGGAATAATACATTCTCTTACTTTTTCTATACTGAACAGTGGCTAAGAAATATTTGCCTTGTATCATGTAATATATGTCCCAGAGGATAAAGTCTTATATTTCCAAAGAAAAGTTAAAGGAACTCGGATAAACGCGAAAAGTAATATGTGGACCTAAAATATGGGTTTCAGGGTGTTAAGGTAGCAGATGGTTATAGCTTGTGAACCATGAAAAGAGGGCTCAGTCGTTGAAGCAGCCATTACATTTCTTGGTCTGTTTACACAATTGCCATAGCCTACTTTTTCAAATATCTGTGCCAGTGTGTTTTTTTTTGTAAAAAAAAAAAGATGTTTCATTTACTGCTTGTGACCTGGCAATGTCATAAACTGAGGTTGGAATTCTAAGTCTGCCCAGAAAAAAAAACAGAACATAGTGCATGTGGATCTTCAAAAAGGATCTGTTGAAACATAGAATTCAATACAGCCATTATTTTTATTCTATTCATTTAGTTTTGACTGCATGGGAATCTTTTACATATCAAAAAATGTAAAAGGAAAGCTGTTCATCTCCATCAACCCCTATGCCCTATGAACAATGTGCTCGAATGAGTAAAATACCATTATTCAAATCTACAATAATTACATTCAGTATATAAAACTGATTAGAGAGATTTATAATTGGTCACTACAAAAAAAGATGGTTCTAGATGAACATGTTACATCCAGTTAATTTTTCTTTTATGCTTCATTTTTACGGTTCATTAGTGAATAACAAATAACCTAATGCACTAAGTACAAGATGCTAGACAACGTTCGCTTGACCTGATAAAGGTTTGATCCAGGGCACATAAAGATTTGTGAATTTCCTTTCTAAGGATTTGGTCTTTTACTCAAAGACATACTGCTCCAACCTAGAAAATTTGCAATAATGAAGACGGTAGTGGCAACTGTCATCTTCCATTTCATGATATAAATGAATTAACCCTGAAATCAGCGGATCTTATGTTTTATGACAGGCACCAGCCCCCACCCTGCAAGGATTAAGTGGATATAGAATATGAATGAACGGTTGGATCAATTTTTCATGACTAAGTTTCAGCTGTCTGAAAAGGAAAAACAATATATTTTATGCTTTTCATAGTCTCATAATGCAAATATGAAACTAGGAACCTTTTTTTAAAATGTTCTTGAGAAATCATAACAGTGATTTTGCTCTGCTTTCAATTTTGTCTTCACAAACTTCACAGTGATTGTGAACATGGCTCCTCTTTTAAGTGGAAATAAATACATCTTTTGAACCCTCAAGCTACAGTATGCCATCATCATGCAGGTGCCATGGAATTAACACATAAACAAAGGGAAACCATCAGAATGTAAGAATAGCACTGATCATATTGATCAATTGATTACAACATTCATCATGCTTTTAACAAAGAGCTGCTTATAATGTGTGTGTTTGTAGTGTGACTAGATACTGAAAATACTACACAAAATCTGTCACTTTTGAATTTCTAACCACATATTTTAAATTATATCTAAAGAGCTTTGGAAACTCTTAGCTGTCCTGAGTTCCAGATACAATATTCAAAGATGAATAAAGTTCATTACAGCTAAAAAAGCAAATGAAAGTATAATTATTTGTTTTCAGACCAATTTTTTTTTTTTTAAGCCTGTTTATTTCCAGCCCAACTGAAACTCAACTTTGAATGATTTAAAATATGTATATATAATTATTTATTTGCGGGTGATATTCATATGATTGTACTTAACTGGATGGTAGTAATGAAATTTAAAAATCAAAGATCTATCTCCAGAAGCGAGATCATGTAAAGTATCAAGCAATAATATGGAGTAAGACTTCAGATTCTGCTTGGGAAAGTCACACCAACAGACTAAACTCAGTGAAGCATTCAGATAAAAATTAAGTTAACCTCCAACTGAATTCAATAGAACCATTACCTCACACTATGTTCAGGCACATTCCCATAAAAACTGCATGACATTAAACACTCAGGGCTAAAATGAAAGTAACTTTCTCTATTTATTACTCATCCCTAAAGTCTTCACTTTTTTAACCAAGTTTTTCATTAAATTGCGGCCATAAATATAATTATTTAAATATCTTTTATTGCTTCCTTGGGTATATCACATATTAAAAATCACTTGCATATTACCTTAAAAAAATCTAAGATTGATACGAGACATAATAACCAAATAGTTAGTTTATTGATTGGAAAAACAAAACCAGTGATATCAACTAATAACTGTCATTATTTTCCTCAGTCTTTTGCCTTGACTGGTCTTGAAATGAAAACCAGAGCCCTAAACGTTCAAGACTACGGAATCCATACCAGCTAGTGTAAATTCTTTAGTTTATTAGTTATGAGGAGACCTCTAAGAAAAACAAAATTATGAACAGATACCACTCTGAGCTATGGAAGTTCAAGGAGGAAATCTTAATCTTTCCAAGAAATAAATCTTCATAAACAAAAAAATCTAATTAATTGATTAATTGCCCAGCCCTAGTCTCTAGACGGCCATGGAGGATCATTGACCACAGAAACCCAAGTTCATTTTGAGTTGGAGGAGCTAACATTGTGTTATTAAGTCACCACACCAGAGGGATGAACAGATGAAGAAGCACAAAAAACTGAGGATGTATCAGGGACATATTACTGTTTGAAACTTTCTAGTTGTCATAGTTGATTGATGATTCCAATTATATTTCTACTCTCACATACATTTCCCACTGCCTAATAAACACTAAGTGCATTAACTTCTAGGTCTAGTTATATCTATGTCACTACTTTGCTTTTTAGCTGTAATTATTGTTATAATAGTCTAATGACAGAGATTCTGAAATACGCTTGATTTTGTCTCCCTTTTCATTGTAGGCAAGTTTTGGCAATTCATTTAATTAGTAAATAAACATGTAAAATATAATAGACGGTTAATGACTCTGAAAGGTGTATTTGATTAAAATAGTCACCACAAAGGTGCTCATATTATAACTACGAGACAGAAAATATTCTATGAAAGAATATCCTCGCCTTAATGGTAAAAACAGCCTGGGCACAAAGTTTGCTCCTGTTGTTTTAATTTAACTTTTAATTTCCCTTTGGGTTTAATAGAGTATTTCGAATTGAAATTTTGACTGAATTAAATTGATTCATTTTCTAGACACGAGCATTTGTGAAGGATTAACAATAAGCCTGCACTGACGTCAGTCAATAGGTTTACCTGAAGTCATTAGAGTTGGCATGTCAGGAGCACCTCTTGTGGCAGATTCAGTTCAGTCCATTCAGTCCATAGGTACTCAAATACTTAACAGAGGTTGTTCTGCACACTGTTAGCTTTTGGTTGGGAAAAAAGGCATTGTCAAGTTTTCATCCTATGTTATTTTGTCTTCAGCAGTAAAAAACAAACAAACAAAAAAACTTCTAAAAATCTTCACAAAATCTTGTTAAAAAGAAACTGCATAACATGTTAACTTTTACAGCCTTGGTGGTGGTTTGACTCCTACCATTTACTGGAGCACATCAGGACTCATGAAGACTCTGTGAAACAGAGCAAACAACCCATCAAACGCAGGATCCAGGTAGAAGGAGAAATCACACACAAGACAGGCTCTGGAAGTTAATGTGGTCACCCTACCTGGGCTCACCTTTAAAAGAAACAAGAAACCCAAAAAGGACCCCAACCAGTTTTCAGATGAAAATAGGAAACCCAAACCAAGAACCAAACCAATAGTTGTGAAAGTTTAAAAAAAAACTAAGGCGCTTATTTTTCAGGTATAATGTCCCAGTGGCTTTTAATCCCCAAAACACAATGCGAAAGACGCATTCAGACGAAAGATCTGGTCCCCCGCCACCAACAGGGTAACATTTATTTCCCTTCAGGGATCAATAAAGTATGATTGAATTGAATTGAATTAAACTGAATTGAATTGAATTGTATTGGTCTAACTGGTCACAGTCTAGGAGGACTGTGACCAGTTAGACGTCAAAGAAAATGAACCAGGAACAGGAGAAAAGAATGGCTCAGCACAGAAAAATATCATCTTAAGCCCAGGATTCAGTGGTTTGTCATCATCTACAGGTGAGTGGTTACTCTTTCGGGGATGAAAAAGATTTCCTCCTGCATAGGGAGGATAAACCATCCATCTTTAAACAGGGATGAAGGCCTTAGTGTCTACCTGTCCCCCTCTTACAATGGTGTTATTGAACGCATGATTCTGTCCTATGGAAAGGAGCACTAATAATAGATTGTTATGTTGTTGGTCCTTCGAGGACTAATTGCATAAAGTGAGCAACCAGTTTCAACAGTCCCATTAACTGGTTTATCCACTAGGCCAAAGATACTGTTTATAAGGCTGGGTTAACCTGTATCTTCTTTAAACTAAAGAAGTTTCCATGAGATGAAACAAAAAGTTTCAACCCTTCTTCATCAGAAATTACACAACTTTTGGGGATTTACACATGGATTATTAAGATGCATCAGGACATCCTGGTTTAAAGTCTTTCTTCACATTAGAAAGCTGTTTTCCATTGATCGACTAATATGGATGCAAAAATGTCACAACATTTGAGTTGTCCTAATAACCTTTGCTTACAATAATACAATGTAAAAAACTCCTATTTTTCTTAGCATTTGGCTTAACTGATGATCAGTGTTCCCTAACATAAAGTGAACACAGCATGTAGAGTTTGTTCAATCATGGATATTCACTGGAGCAAATTTCACCCTTATGGTAATGGGCCATCACATAGGCTACAACCTTTCGAATTTATGACCCCACTGTTAAGTACAAAGTTCCTGAGTACCTAAAACAGCTTCTGCATTCTCAAATGGTTGCTATGGTGACAATGGCTTTTAGAGGACCCATGCAGGGAAGATAGCTTTGGTGTAATAAATTGGGTTATTGTTTGCTGTTAGATCCAAGCTCCATTAATATTGTTTGCCCCAAGTATTAATGCTGTCTCCCAGCAAGCCTTAGCATCCTGCTATTATTGCATTTGCTCTGCCTCGCAAGCAGCAATTCCTGTTCTTTCATGCTCCTGTTTAGATAAAACAGATAATGTAATCAGAATACAATCTGCAAGGATTTATCTATTCTGACAGCTCAAGGTTAGAACTGGCACAGTCTGACTATTCAAGGGTGGTAAGATGCAAATTGTATTTTTTAAAGTTCAACTACCTCCCTGGAGCATGGTACTTTAAACAAACACTTAAAAACATTACTTCAAAGAAAGTATAAAAAACATATATGTGTTGGAAACAATAAACCCTTAACTACTGGAGTAAACAGAGAAAGAATGCAAATGTGTAAACACCATATTGCTTGAAAACTGTAGAAAAAAAAAATAGGGGTATTTTGTCTGTAGTAGAGTGGACAAAATTCTTAAAGATTCTCAGCATATTTGACACAAGAAGACACTTTTTTTTTTTTAATTAGTCAACAACCTTCTTTATTTCACTATTTAGGATATAATAATAAAAGAAATGATCAAGATTCTCGGTACTTGAAGGCCCTGATCGCATTGCTTAGAGGCTTGTTTCAAAACAAAATAATTTTACCCTAAAATAGGTCACCAAAGCAGAGAGGGTGCCTATATTATTTTCAGGGATTACGAAGTAAGAGGTATTCACCAAATGTCAGTCCTAAACTAGGTCATGAAAACATACACTGGGATTAGAAAAATCCATATGAGGAAGAAATTAATTTGTGAGATTTTCATCTGTGTTGAGATTATCATCTTTATTGTTTGGTATTTATACTTCCAATTTATGATCCAATAAAGAAAAGATAAAAAAAGGACAGTTGTTTTTGTGTATTGTGTTTGGGAATCATGATACCCACACACCTCATCACAGCAAGCTGGCTTAGCAGTTCATGATTTAAAATATTAGATATGTATTTTATTTAAAAACTATGTCAATACTAGGAATATGAGTCTGGGGAGGGTCCATCACTAAAGATCAATTTTGACTGTAGCAGTTGAGGTGTCTTCATTTTAATTTTTTTTTTTGTTTTTTCTTTCAAAAGTCTATGCTATTTGAACTAATTCAGATTAGAAATCTGACATTTTTTCCACTTTCCAACCAAATATTATCTGAATTGTAGAATAAATAAATACATTAACAATGTTGTGAACACTAACTCTTTCCACCCACATAAGTACATAGCCTCAAGGACTAAAAGTGGGTATGAATCAAAATCCCCAATGTATAATCCTACGAATAGCAAATTCACTTCAAAGTCTTATTTCATCCATCCAAGACTCATGTCTGCACTACTACAGTCAGGCCCCTCAGGTACTAGTTTTAGGGTCAATGTGCTGATAAATCCAGCTAATGATGCCTTCAAAGACCACTAGGCCTGCAGAGGCTGACCACAGGAGATTCAACTTTTATTTCAGTATTTATAAATATATATGAGACCATTTATTTATTAATTTAACCCCATGCACCTTAGCTTAATTCTTTACCCTTTTCATTTAATATTCATGTGTTCTGCCTGTGCACTGATTTTGTTTAGCAGTTCTCAGAAGCCCCTGATCAACCAAGGATCACCAACTGCGGTCTGCTTGTTTCTGTGTGTGAAAGAAAATATCAGTTTAAGTGTTCAGATGGAAAATGACCCTGAATTAATGGTGGAGTCAGGAAGGTTTATTTAAAAAGCACATTTTAAAAGAAGAGCTGTTTACCAAAGAGCTTTACCAAAAGAATTAGAAGAGCAGCGATGATCACTAAAACCTCTGCCATAGATAAAGGTTTACACTTGATTATTTGCTCAACTGAAGTCATTTTTGAGTACTGTTCAAACATAAGTACCACTTAATGGGATTTCAAAAATATTGAAGCTAGAGTTAAAAAAAAAACACACAAGAGCAAATTTTTAATACAAACTGTATGTAGCATGAATAAAAACATTTGCGACAAAAACATTAATAATAAACTCAAAACATAAAGAAGTTAAAAATGATTTAAGAAAAGAATTTTCAAAATCTCAGTTTTGACTTGATGCAGGCAGAGCTTTTGAAGTATATTGCCAGACTTCTGACTTGAAACTATCTGAGGGCTATTACATATACCCCCCCAAATTAACTAAAAACATCTGAAGGTTGATGGAAAACCTACAGTGTGAAATCCCACTTTATTATGAGCCATTAACTCCTTATCATTAGGCCCATTATGTATCTACTCTCTACCTAATTTCTGGGGCGACAGTGGCGTCGGATGCAGGAGTTTGCCCTATATTCAAAGGCGGTTCAAGCTTTCAGTGCTGTTGTGTCCTTGGGCAAGACACCTCACCTGCATTGCCTACTGATGGTGGTCTGAGGGCCTGGTGGCGCCAGTGTACAGCTTCGCTTCTGTCAGTGAGCCCCAGGGAAGCTGTGACTACAATGTAGTTTGCCACCATCAGTGTGAGAGTGTGTGTGTGAATGGGTGAATGACTGAATGTAGTGTAAAGTGCTTTGGTCAAGTCTCCTGACTTGGAAAAAAAGTGTTATATAAGTACAGGCCAATTTCAGTGTTATGAGATTTATTATAGTTTAACTTAGTAGGACATACCGGTAGTTCTTCTTGGTCACTGCACATGTCAAAGAGTTGTTGATCAAGAGATTGAATCCCGCCTTGGTCATAATTTGCCATACACATGCTTTTAGTTAGAATTAAAATCAGACTCTGATAAGGGAGGAAAAATAAACTCGATAACCCAATGTTTGCACCATTTGTTTTAAAATCTTTATAATGTAAAAAAAAAAATAATGGAACCAATTTAGTAGGACTTCATTAAGAAAGATTCTTTTTCAACATTTGGCAGGTATCCAGGTACTGTCATTTAGCTGTTTGTAAAAGATGATAAAGATAGATCTTTATCTAAAAATATGATGCCAATTTACCTAACATCAGTACAAGAAGCCAAAATAATACCTTGCGAAAATTTGTCTACTTAGGTCATTTATTTCTTCGGCTTTTTGTGTTGTAATTCTGTCTTTTTGTTTCTTTCTGTTTATTACCATTGTAGGTTACTTACCACTAACTTAGTTTCCTTTAGAAACCACTTAACAATTACAGTTAATAGGATAGTCATCCTATACATGTACACTTTAATGTAGTTATTCACTCAAGACTGCTCCTTTCCCTGAGTGTTCCATTGCTTGCAATTTAGAGGCTCACTAATTGGTGTAAATTGCATCAACTATATATCCACAAATGTAGCACAACAATAAGTGTGCTATCATTAGTTTTCTTTCATTTTTATTCTGCTTTTATTTAATCAGGGATGGAAGCATTTATAGATTCTAGATACAAAATTTGATCTAAGAGTGATGACCCTAAATATTAGAATCAATAAGACATTTAGTAAAACAAAACATGTCACTTTTTTCAAATTGTTTTCTTTCTGTTATTCTTTAACGACTTTAGTAATCAGAGGGAAATGATAAGTTGCAAACATCTTTTGCAATTTTTGTTAAAACAACAGCCCATTCTTTCTGCAGATTCACTACAATCATTCTAAACATGTTTGTTTCATTTGCTGGATTCTGGTGCTGTACTGTGGTTTTATTTTGTTTTGTTTGGTTTTTTTTTGTAGTCATTTTTTAATGATGTGCAAAGGTTATTACAAATATTTAGCCTCCAGGCCTTCTGCTGATCTATTATGAAGTTTTGTTTAGCTGCTTTATTTAGCTGCTTTATTCTTTATTCTATTTAAAAGTTGTTTTATAGTATATTTTTTTCTATTCTCTTGAAAGATAATGATTTTCTGTTGTAGAAATATATTCTTTTTTATTAAGTTCTTTATATGTTTTCAATTAAGTTATTCTCATTTATTGGAGAGTTACAGAAAATATATTTTTTAGAAAATGTGTTCAATTATTTATATATTAATAAGATTTAATGAGGTTCTTTAAAACCTATTTTCCTCCAACCAACAATAAAGACAAGAGTTGTTATTTTGACTTTGCAGATTATTGATAAACTTCTGTTAGTTTGTTTGTTTGTTTAGTTTTTTTGATGAAAAATGTATAGAAGTGATGCAAACATTTGCATAAGAGAAATTAAGTGAAGGAACAACCAAAAGCAATTATTTTTTTTTATCAGATGGTTAAAAAAAAACAGCATCTTAATCCAAATAAATGCTTCCATCCTAAATCCAAGCTAACAGTGGCTTTATGCATGTGCTGGTAGACAAAGTCCAAAAATAAATAAAAAAAATCTTTGCAGCTGAATTGTCAGTTTTGAGCATTTGAGCTTTCAGGGAGAAACTTAAACACAGAAGAATAATAAGAATTGCTGAAGCAGTGAGAACAGGGATGTTCCACTGATTTGGATTTCAGCTATCTTTTTGTAGCTGGTGCATTTTTGTTGTTTTTTTTTTCCTCCTATTGGTTTTTTGTGCTTGCTCTATTTGTTTTAGATGATGATTTCCCATGACAAATTTCACGCACTGTATTTCCCAAGGTGAACAGCGTGTGGCTCTTGTAAAATGACAAGGAGTGCAAAGCTGGTAAAGTGGCAAGCAATAGAAATCCATTTAAACATTTTAGAGGGCGACTGGGCACCGAGAGGGGTAACATGCCTGCAAGAAATAATGTAATCACAGCCAGTGGAAACACTCAAAATATTCAAGAAGAATTTTCTGCTTTCCAAATAATATGAAGGATTTTCTTATTTAAAAAAAATCTGTCCTTGAAACAGTTTCATAACAAAAAAACAAATGAGTGTTAAAATAATTCAAGACACGTTGATTTAAATACAGCAAAGAAACCTTTTGCTACTGCAGTATCTGAAAAGCTAATAATCACCTTTAACTAACAGGCCACCAAAATCATTAAACCTGGATAAAGTTTACCCCTGACTATGATTTTACTCATACTTTTTGTCATTCATGGTAGAAGAGCACAATATAAAGGAGAAGATGGGATATAATCTTCACTAGAAATTCTGTAAGCAGAATGCATAACCTTATTGTGTGTAAGATTTTTGTATTTTCTACTGTTCCTGTAAAATTTGGCACTTTACTGTGATGAAAAAATGGTTTTCTTTTTGCACCTAGATACTGAAGGAAATAAATGGGTAAAGGTGGGAAATAAGATCAACATATACATTTCTCAAGAGAGTATGTACCAATTTACCATTTCCTATTTTCACAGATCCAGTTAAAAGCTTTGGTACCAATTAGTAAGATCAAACCTACTCAGACAAAGGCCCATGTGGTTATATGTGTCAAGAACAGCTAGTTACTGCTAAAACAATAATTAGAATAAGTTAAGATAATTAGAGTAGGTCTCAAAACTAAAATTAGTGCATTGAGGTTAAAAGTCTCCTCCAACGTCTTTCTTTCTCTTTTTATTCTTAATCGTAAACATATTATCATGAAGAACAGGGAAGACATAACTCTTAGTTCTGTGTTATTATTTTCAGAACAAAACTTTAAGATGTTGTCACATCATTCCCTATTTTCCATGCATAGTGGCATATTAAAAAAACTGGTTTAAAAATGGGGGAATGGAAGAGGATTAACATAAGCATTCCACCTTCGGTGTGTGCGTGTGTGTTGCTTCGAAAAAGCATGTGTTTGGCAATTGACAATGCTCAGCCACATTTTCACCTACCTATTGTTCTTTTGACATATTTAAGGATCAACCTGCATTTGGAAATTCAACTTCAATGGTCTATTATTGTCCTACCTAGTCAAATAATTATTTTCTAATTTAAACAAAAATAGGTTTATCCTCAGTAAGCATAAAATATGCCAAGGCGAGCAAAACATATGAATAGCACAGCGAGTGATTAAGTAATAGTATTAATTTCCTAGTGTAACATTTAGGTTGATCCTGTTGCACTGGTGTATATGGATACATGTAGTTTCAAAAGCTACTGTAAGCTTATGAAGCAGAAATTTTCAACATGTAAAAATAAAACAGTTTGACTAATTTGGTGCGTACATTCTCTACGAGTGTTCAAATTTTTGATAAGCTAATAGTAAATCATTGTTTTCCTTTAGCATTCTGTGCTTTGAAAGGCCTCTCAGACAGGACATGGTGGGTGCTCGGCTTCTCTATGGGTTGTGCTCCACTCACTTTGCGAGCCTCCACACATCTTACCGTCAAAGTTCTACATTGTTCAATTTTGACTGCGGTGTGAGTTGGCCAATGACGCGCAGCCATGGAACCCGGACCGTCCAACCACAAGCCAGAAAGATCAGGAAGCAAAATGAAGGAAAAACTTATACTGGGTCTTTATTCCCCGAAATGTATGACCCCAGATTGCCAGTGTGGTTGCTGTGGAAACTGGAGCTCTTTCACAATCCAGAACTCCTCTGCTCTCTGGACCTAGCTTTTTAGTGCACTCCAGCCACTTCTTTTCCCTGGTGTTTTTTTTTTTCTTCTAAGTAACATGGCTGCGCTTACTGCTGACAACAGACAAACACCTGCTTATCGAACCAGTGTAGCCCCTATCAGACTTTTCTAGCTCCATAGCATGCTCTACAGCAAACTGCTTAACCGTGCAACCCCTAAGGATTAACGTTTAAAATCCAAATCTTCAGCACTGGGTCAAACTTGTATCAAACCTATTCATCTCTTTCTTTGTTTGGGCTATGTCTTCTCAAACTTTGTTGTTCTTCTCTTAAGGATCCAAGACGGGGGATGACCATGTAGCTACCTTGATTATTGATCTGAAGTTACAAGTTACACCCAAATATAACTTATTTAAGCATGTCTGCTAGAATTAGCAAATAACGTAACACTTTAATAACCTTATATAAATCCAAGAACACAACAATGAAAGAACTCCATCAAGCAGCCTCTGATTTATTCAAGTCTGTAGAAAAAAAGCACAGAGGGGAAAAGGAAATTTTCGAGAGATAAACTTCACAGCTCGGAGATGACATAGCACATAGACATTATATCAAAATAAAAACCTTGGTTTGAGTTTAAAGACTGATTCTGGAACAGTGAACTTACACTCAAGTACAAATGTTAGTGTGAAAAAAAACAAAATGTGTAACAAAAGTCTTTTGTGGCTACTTAAAAAATGTTAACTACCAGCTGCTAAACAAAACATTCAGCAAAGGTTGTTTTGCAAGCTTTTCTATTTTGTTCCCCAATGCTTTACAATAAACAAAGATGGACATAAAAGATTTTTGTCAATTAATTTAGGATTTATGACTGGAAACCAATTGCACAGAGGTCTGATATTGCTAAATAAATTAAAATCTGGAAGTGTGTTGAGGTAAAGGTTACTGATAATTAGTGGAGTAATTGACACGTCACCCTGCAATCTGGCTGAAAGACTGTACACCATATTAATAAGGCATCATGTTAACTCTCTTTATATAACACAGATTCCCTGTCTTCCTTGGAAAAAAAGAGTAGTTCTGCAATAGCGGCTGATAGAAATTCATGTTTTCAAGCAATATTTTATTTTATACAGACAGCAAAAAGAATTGTGCAGTTTCAGGACTTCTTAGTCTTTCGAAGAATATGCACTTTTATGACCACATTTTTTCCCCTATTCATAGTGGTAAATTTGTATCCAAGTACCAGGCCTTCTCACTAATGTTCCTCCTTGCCAGAGACAAAGGAGTTATAAGAGTGGGGGATTTGGCAGGCTCTACCACTTGCAGACATTATTTCAACCCATCCATCTAGCTAGGATAATAGAGTGTCCTTGCCTTTAAATGCCTAGAGGAGTGACCAGTTATCACAAACCACCAGCTCTGTTGTTAATAAAACAGGGAATGGGAGGGTCATGCTGTGGATAAAAAGGAATAAGGAAAGAGAGAAGGTTAGAGGAGAAATGGGTCCATGTTATTCTGACAGACGCCTTGCAAAGGTGAAGTTGATCACAATCAGTAGTCAGTTGCCAAGCTGGCAGGGGTTCACTTTTAACATCTTAGCTTTGGTTGCTGTGAAGATAAATTTAGCCCCATCGCATCTTTCTCCAGACCGTGGAGAGAGATGGAGTAGTGAGAAGAGGGAGGGATGAAAAGAACTGAAGTGGAGAGGTGGGGCAAGCAGTGTTAGGCTGATCTAGCTAATGGCCAATGTGACCTTCATAGAAAGTCAAACGGTAAGAGCAGGGAGTACTGTGTCATACAAAGCCACTACAGTTTAATCAAGGCTTTTCCATTATGCTTAACCTCACTAAAAGTCTCATCGAGTAGTTAAATTTCATTGAATGCTTAGAATTTGTGGAAAAAGAAAGTATTAAGCAGGAAAGAATGAGCACATGAAACAGAATGACATTTTTTGTTTTTGTGCCAGATTTACCTGTGCCAGATTTAGCTTGTCCGAAATAGGACAAGGTAACTAAAGTGTTTGTCATTATGAGTAAGGTGTTATTTATACTGCAAAAAGACTTTGTAAAGCATAATAAAGTAAAAACAAAATCACTTTGAATTTTAGAACAGGATGTGTTTCATATGAGGCAATTTTGCCCCCAGTCTTTCCACCTTTATCTGTTTTTACCAAATCTTTTCGTTCTGAAGTACACAGCACGGTTCCCTACTGTACCTGATTGAGAAATAGTTCCAGGCAGAAGCTTACAATGGCAACCCAATTGAAACAATGCCCCACATTTGACTGGGTCAGATTAATCAAAGTAAAACAAAAAACAACCAATGAAACAGGGTCTATCTTGGTTGGACCTACACAAGCCCCCTTGCAGAATATGTGTGAGGTATGTTCATCCCATTCACTCTCAGTGATTGCTAAGACCTCTTATGAAACGATTTTCTGTTGGATTGGATGCAAAATCCTATTCAGTGTGTAAGGGCTTTACCCCAGACCTAACCATTACTGGTTCATACCTAACCCCAACCTGAACTCAGTTCACACCTTAGTCCTACACTTGCCCCCTGACTCTAAAACAGTTATTCCCCAAGTGGGGTCCTTGCATCAGGCCCCACAAGGAGCAGTTGGTTCCCAAAATAATAATATTATTTTTAAAAAATGGGCCCCACAGTTTAACAAATTCAAGAGCATGCAACAGATGTACAATATATAAGGGCTGAAGCTAAAAATAATTTTTACAATCAAGAATCCTATGAATTATTCTAATGTTTGAGTGAGTAGTTAGATGAAGACATACAAATTCTGCAAATATTTGGACTAACTGCCAAAGATTATTTTATTAGTGTACAAAATAAATGAAAAAGCAAATGCAAGTACGCAATTATTAGATTTTTTTTTTCTTTTTAATGAACCCACTCTTAAGTGATTACGCACAAAAACATGGCACATCTTTTCTGTAAACTTTAACATTTGTAGCAAAGGCTTCTGGAAAGGAACATCTGCTGCTATAAAACAAATTTCTAATATTAACATGATAAAAGCTTAAACTTTTCTGGTCGACTTAAGATCAAAGCACAGCTAGTTGCCTCTGGGGTTAACAGATCCTAATGCAAAAAAGGAAATAAATTTAATTTGCACATCATATTCTGGATTTTAAAAAGTAATTCTTACGTATTTAAAAGCAGAAATGCTATGAAGTTGAAAGAAAACCTTTGTTTTGTACCAGACAGACAGACAGACAGACAGACAGACAGACAGACAGACAGACAGACAGACAGACAGACAGACAGACAGACA
>JAUZNJ010028538.1:0-41508 GCA_034780135.1 Jordanella pulchra | reverse complement strand
AATACTTATTTCACACAATAAAATGGAAATTAATTATTTAAAAATCATACATTGTATTTTTCTGGATTTTTGTTTTATATTCCATCACTCACAGTTGAAGAGTATCTATGATAAAAATTACAGTCTTCTACATGCTTTGCAAGTGGGAAAACCTGAAAAATCAACTGTGTGTCAAATACTTGTTCTCCCCACTGTATGTCCCTACCGACTCTATGGTTCATAGCTGATGTAAGCTTAGTTCTCTTGAATGCTGTATTTGATTTACCTAAAATATCAGTCCTCAGAGTTAACAAACCCATCTTTCTGAAGAACATTGTTCCAAAAGACCTAATCTTGATCCATGCTCTTGAGAGAAAGCTGTGCTCTGGCTGTCATGTTTTTCTACTTGCAGTGATTCACTGATGAAGCTCCTCTTATGGTGGTTTTGATTTTTGGACTTCTTTAAACATCTTACAGCCTTGAAGAAGTTTCTTAGACAGCCAGATCTGGGCATGTTCTTTTTCAAAATGTCCTCCTTGTATTTGTATACTTTATATATACTGAAAATATTCTACACATTAATATTTTGAAACCTCTTTAATCCCTTAGTACAGAGATCAGCTCCTACAGTCTTGTATTAGAAATCGTGAGACGGGTCTGTATGAATCCTTCTGCATTGTTCTGTTTTGTGGTAGAATTACCTTTTTAATGACATTGTGTTTGATTCTGAATGACAACGTATTAGTTAGTTAACAATGTTATATACCTTTGATTTGTGCTGCATTGTTAACTGGTGAATGTGGTGCATCTGCTTCCTCTGGAGAGCTGGAGAGAGAGATGAAGGATGGCAGAGTTAGAGGACCCACAATGGGTGTTCCTGGAGGTGCCCGAGGGTCCTGCGGCATGGCGAGGGATAGATGAGGCCTAGAAGAAAGAAAAACAGATTTGTATGAAATCCCCCCAAAAAAATGATTGTAATGTAGCAGGTACAAGATCAAGCTCCTATTCAAACCTCTGGTTAGGCTCCTTAGAGCGACCTTTCTTGTCTGGAGTGGTGGAGGTGCTTGCTGAGCTTCGTTTGACCCGCTGGCGGTGATGTAGTTTACAGCGAGAGCCTCGAGGACAGGAGCCGTTTTTAGTGAAGTCCGGACACACGAGTGTGTGTTTCTTCTTACACTAATGATAGAAAAAAAACACCCAAAGTTATTTTTTTGTCTATTTAAAAACATTCAATTCTGGGGCGAGCAGGTGGCACAGTGGTTAGCGTGCACGACCATGTGTGGAGGCCTTAGTCCTTGACGCGGGCGACTCAGGTTCGAATCCAGCTTGTGGTCCTTTCCCGCATGTCTCCCCCCCTCTCTCATACCCCCCTTTCCTGTCAGTCTACTGTCAGAAAAAAGAGCCAATAGTGCCATAAAAAGCTCAAAAAAAAAAACAAAAAAAAAAAAAAAACAACATTCTATTTTCATTGGGCATGAGCAAAATATAAATTAGTATTTATAGTTTAAAGGTAGGTGACAACATTTTTACCTTGACTGTGAAGATGGTGATATGGTTGTTTTATTGCAAGTGTTTCAGCCGTTTTATGGCAAGCTTCTTGTTTGTCTTTAGTAAGGCATGGTCTTTCTCTCCTGAGCCATCTTTTCCAGCTAATACTGAACAAAGGTCTCAAAATGGCCAATATTTAGCACAACCAGGTTTTAGAAATCCTATTTTCAAAAGAGTTCATGTCAGCCAGTCATGCTGGACACCACAAATATATTCTTGCTGGACTTTAAAATGTCCCTCAATCATCATCCTGATTAAAGGATAAAAGTTAAATTGATGCCAAAGCTTTAGCCAATAAAGTTCATTCTGATTGAAGTTGGATCTTTTTGTGTTTTTTGGTTGCTGTGGTTTATTTATTCGAAACAGAGCCCTGAAATGTTTAGTGTGCGTATTTATTGGCTGCTGCCATCAAGTACAGATATTTTACAGTCAGATGAGGGTTTTTGATCACCTGCCTCCTCATAACTATGGTGCTTTTCACTTTAACTTATGAGCTATGCTTCCAACTGTACCTTCGAAAAGGCCTGGTCACATACTATTTCTATAAAAAAAACAAAACAAAACAAAAAATATTAACCTTGAAATAAATCAATATAAGCCAAGCTTTCCTCCTGATAATGTCTCTGCAGTCTTTACTTTTTTCTCTAGTCTGAACTTTTTGACCTGTTTTTTTGACCAAAAGACAAATTAGCTTCATCAGTTTAGACAAATGTTCTCTTCCTATCTCAAGTAAATGGTATACAACTAATGAACCCCCTGATTGTCTGCATACAAAGTAGAACAACACTTAATTTGGAAACAAACAAAGGGTTAAATAACTGTCAAACTGCATTGCTTTTTAAAACTAGTTAGTGTTGATTTTGAATAAAGTTTTTGTAACATGAATGCTTTTTAATTGTGTATATTGTTCTTGTGTAAACTGCCCATTGGAAACACTTATGAATCTATTCAATTTGGCCGAATTTGAAGTGGGGTTGGAATAATTTTAGGTGTTATATCAGTTACAATTTAGCAATGTGCCGCCTTCCCACAGGGTGGCACGCAGCAATTTTTATTTAGCCTTACATCAACAGATTTATGGCTTTACTGCAAAACATGATCACTGCAGCTTAATCCAATGGATATAACAAGTATGTGCTGGCAGAGTTTAATCAGTGCTCCTGCACTTCAAACTAAATAGTAACTTTATTACAGAGTGACTCAATCAGAAACACAAACATTTACAAACCATACATCTCAAATATGAAATGATTTTTTTTTAACCTTCTCTCTCCAAAGCAGGTAAAATAAAAAAAAAAATAACATGATCTTACTACGACACTTTGACCGAAAGTGGACAGTTTTTGGCAGACCTACAGCTGTACAGGACATTATGCAGAATTTGATTGGGCAACTTTCTGTAAAGTAACTAAAGACTACTAACAATGTTTTACACTCTTGGTGGAATCTGGGAGATAGAAACTTGGTCATTATTTGCTGCAAAGTGTTTGTGAATAAACCAAATTAAAACGCAAAGTAAAGATGAAACTTTCAGCATCAGATTATAAATTTTTTTTCCTTTTACTATGTAAACCGACCAACTCCTCTAAATCTTAAAACAAATGTTGAATCCTTCTTGAATGTTAATCCATTTTGAAACCATCAAATCAAAATTAAGTTTTTATAACTTTCAGTAAACACAAAAATTCATATAATTGTCCCAATTAAAGCATTCTTAGGAAGCCCTTGATGGTTTGTTTGCCCCCAAACAGCAGCTTAGCTGGCGCAAAGCATAAGAAACTAAGTATTTTGGAGATATTTGCTGGAGTAAACCACAGATTTTGTTCTGTAGAGATATAAGACAAGTAGCTGAATAAAAAATTATGCAAATGACAAAATATGCTTTGAAGACTATATTGTGGACAAGGACCAATAAAGTGTAGGTCTTATAAAGGTTTAAAAGTAATTACATTTTAAATCTGAACAACATTTACTTCCTATTAATCAATTTAAAAACATGACGACATGCTAAAAGAGTCTGTTTAGTAAAGAACTGCCTCTACAGTCACACTACCTTTTAATGTATAATTAGAATAAGTTGGTTTAATTTAATAACATTCAGAAGAGGGCAGTGCCTGGGAGTGTGAGCGTTCGCACACATGTTTGCAGCTGAGTGTGTCCGAGTGTGTAATACGGGTGTAAATTGGTAGCTTCATTCTCCACGAGATCTGATCCCTCCCACCTGTCAGAGAAGCTAATTATATTCACTCCGGAGTGCAGGCTGCCCAGTGTGTGTGGAGGGAAGAGAGATCGATTTTCCAGGAACATTGTGGACTCTGGGTCCACTCCCTCTGGAGAGCTTGGGGGGCCCCAGACTCTCTGCTATCAGAGCCCCTCTCACCACCCTCACACCCATGTTCCTCTGCCCCTCTGGGAGACAGGGCGGCCAGGGATCAGCTCGCTGTCAAATGTTTCTCCGGATCATCTTATCGGCCTGCGGTTTTGACGCAACTTTTCACTGAACAAATCATTGCGGCTGCAGGTGTCAGAGATGACAATCGTGCTCTGTTCGGTTCAGACGTCACTACTGGGTCCACCGAAGGCTCAAATGTTGTGAAACATTTTATGGCTTTGGCTGAAGACATTTCTAAAAATAATTTCTATAACTTCCCATTGATGTTATTGTGGATCCAAATGAAGAAAGAAATTGTCGCAACAATCTCAGCCACTGACAGATTTGTGCTCCTAAATCTTAAGATGAGCATCAGCTTTTGAACTGTAGCTAGAGGTTTTAAAGTGTCATGTCATAAAGAGCTAAAGTTTCAAGCATTTGATCCCTACCTTTTTAGTTGGAGATCAAAAAAATAATCAATGATACCCAGTTTGAGTAAAACAGCAAATACAATTTGTGATATTTGGACAATATAACTCATACAGTCAGGTTGGACAGTTTAAAAGCATTGTAAAACATGTAAAAGCATTTTATTCCTTTGGACAACCTCTGGCATGCTTTCAATATTTATAATGCTTTGTCTTTTTTCCATAATAAGGCAAAGTACCCTCTGCAATTATTTGGAACCACCGGAAGCCCCGAGTACATTGTTCAAAGCACATAGCATATGAAACTCCTTTAAAAAAAGAAGCATATCCAAAGTAATACTAAAGAAAAAGTGGAAAGTCACTGTGACTGTGTGAGAAAGCTAAAACGTATTGATAATCATTGATGGGTTTGATGGTGACGGAATTTAAGCTGTATCCCTAACACTATTTAAACAAAACCTTTAACCTTTCGAAATCGGTCAGCCCTACTTTCAACCTTCCTTAGTTTAAGTGTGAGAGACTCCTTTCCTCCTCCTATATCCCCCATAATACCATGGGGTTCTAAATAGGTGTTCAGCAGAACAACGCAATAATTTAAAAAGATATCAATAAATATTTATGCCAGTCCTTATTGTCACTGGGTCGTTTTTACACGAAAATAATAACGAACTCTGGAATCAAATCAACAGAGAAATAGTTTAACCAGAAATAAAACCCAATCCTTCATCACCATTTAAGCCCCCAAACCTAAGCAGAAAACATGCAAGTGATAAAAAGAGCATAAGAGAGGATCCATGACTCGTGGGGATCTAAAGGTTAAATGCAACAAACAATGGCCGAGTGTTTCTTTCCATTTGTCCCGGCATTGTTAGATGATATAGGAGTAGTACGAAGGCTACTCTGTTGGCAAAAGGGCATTGTCCAAAATACTAGTAGGAAGCGTATCCATGCAGTTGGTGGTGCACTAGTGGTTTACTGTAATAATTGTCTTTTAAAATGTGGGATTATTATCTACAATTTTTTGGTAGTTTTCACACCACCATAAAGTAAAGAGTTTCATTTGTGCAGACTGTTATGGGTTAAAGCTGAAAGAGCGTGACAAACAGAAAGTGTCTCAGTCCACTATTCACAGCTCCATACATCTTCATTTTCATAAAAAGACAGAGTGGGAGGAAATGGGAGGGAAAAAGGCTAAAGTGAACAGAACATCTTTATTCCACACCAAGTTAACAATTTTCCACTTGATTTAAGGAATGCTGGGATGTCTCTGGGGCCTATTAGAGGGCTCTCTGCTGGGCCAAAACCAGGAGGAGTCAGCACATTCACTAAAGGAAAGAGAGAGCGAGTGAAAGTAGCAAGAAAATGAGAAGGAGGGAGGTTGAGAGATGGCGAAGACCGTAAAATAAAAAAGGGACCCCACATGCATTTACAACTCAGGCATTTAGCCAACACTCATTGCGTGCTGCTCGCAGAGAGTGGCTGCAACAATAAATGAGCCCAGATTGATACAAGATCACGTCGACCACAGTGAAACACACAGAAAAATGGAGGTTCATTGTGTCACTGCACTTCAGGTTGTGATCAGTGGGAAATTAGCATCTACATTCATTGAAATGAAACCACAGCGTTGATGCAGTGGACGTGTCAAAGCAGAGAACAGAAAGAAAAACTGTTGAACAGTGCTGCTGCCAAAAAGGGGAACTGATCTTTGTTTTTACTGCACTTTCAAGTTCTATCAAACGCTAGGCAGCACGCGGTTTAATTTAGCATCCTTAATGGATTTACCTGTCAATTACTAAATGCTCTTTAAACTTAGAAAAAATAACGTTGCAGCAATAACAACCTCGTTAGAGTTTTCACCAGTGCTCAGCACAACGATAGCTTGGTGTTGATGCATTTGTGTCATGAAGAAAGTAGTAAAATATTTAGAATAGTGAAGAGCGAAACGACAGAGATCAGAGCCAACAAAGCAGATGAACTGAAAGCCGCTTTCAGAGAAACCTGGGCTGCCAGACGTCAGCAGAGCTACAGGTTTACAGTATATAGTAAATACTCTACAATCAATACAGTAACTGAAGAGTAGTGGATATATATGTTGTATAAAATATTCTTGTTTATTAGTTTGACGATAACTGAAATTCTCTGAGAAAGTTAATGTTGACCTTTCATTAGCTTTAATCTCTAACTTTGGAAACGTATTCCAAATTATTAAGCCTGATGAATATTTTCAATATCCGCTCACCTGCTATTATATAAAGTACACCTGTCCAATTGCTTGTTAACGCATGGCAGTAAATCAAAGCATTTAGGTAAGTAGACATGGTCCAGAGGATCTGCTGCAGTTCAAATCGAGCATCAGAATGGGAAAGAAAGGTGATTTAAGGGACTTTGAACGCAGCATTGTTGTGGTGCCAGACTTGCTGGTTGGAGTATTTCAGAAACTGCTGATCTACCAGGATTTTCATATACAACCATTTCTAGGGTCTGAAAAAGAGAAAATGTCCAATGAGCAACAGTTCTGTTGGTTCAAATGCCTTGTTGATTCTGGAGGCCATCCTAGAGGCGGATGGGCTACAGCAACAGATGACCACACCTGGTGCCACTCCTGTCAGCTCGGAGCAGGAACCTGAGGCTTCAGTTCACATAGACTCACCAAAATTGGACACTTGAAAATTTGAACGTTGCCTAGTCTGATAAGTCTCAGTTTCTTCTGTGACATGCAGATCGTAGAGTCAGAATTTGCCGTTAACAACATGAAAGCATAGATGCATCCGGCTTTGTATCAATGGTGATGGTTTCATGGTGTGGTGGATATTTTCTTGGTACACTTTGAGCCCCTCAGCACTAATTGAGCATCATGTCAATGCCACAGCCTACCTGACTATTGTTGCTGACCATATCCATCCCTTTATGACCACAGTTTACCCATCTTCTTATGCTACTTCCAATAGGATAACATATCATGTCATACAGCAAAGTGTACCTAACAACGTGGATGGTGAGTGTATCAATCAATTTAATCACTTAGTAAATTATCTTTTTTATGATTATCTTGTATTTCATTAGGATGCACCTGTAGAATAATTAGAAATACACAAGAAATACGAGCTAAATATAGCAGCAGCTTTTAGTAATTATTAAGGAAATGATTATTAGTAATTATTAAGGAAATAATTAAACCTTTAAGCCATGAAAACTTGTTTATTACTTAGACTATCTGCTTGGGTTGAGCCCTCAGCCAGCTGCTTGTCAGACATGCTTCATGAGAAAACTCTATCATGAAGGCCTGATTGGTGAAGGTGATGGATGACTCTCTGTATTAGTCTCCTATCCCCACAAGTTTAGAGATCTGCCTTATTGACTGTTGGGTTCCTCGTCATTTCTTTCACCAAGACCCAGGTTGAATACTCAGTTCGTTCCAGATCCAAGGATATCCTTATTATAAGATCTGATCCATTTTCAGTGTAATTAGGATGCACCAGTCAGCATTATATCCAAGGGTATAAATTATGATGCATTGGTTAATTTTCATTGTCTAAAATTGCCTTTTCACTTTGTTAATATGGAATATTCACTGTAAATTACTTCAAAGACAACTTGGATCAGTTTTAGTCAGTAAGAAATAAAAAATGTGGAAAAGTGTGAAGAGCTGTGAATGCTTTCAGGATGCACTATTTCTTGAAAAGAAATAGCTTTTTACAAGTGTTACACTGCTTCATAGAAATTTACAACACATGTATTGTTTTTTTTTTAATTGATTACACTAAAAAGCAGTTTGGAAAGCTCTCTTAAAGAGCACAACTGAAGCTACCCAGGGGAAATTTATATTAATCAATGAAAACCAACTTCACTCAGCATCCTGAACGCTGTGAGCGACACTTAGTCAGTTATAGCCAATGATTCCCATCTTCATTCATTTCTAAACAAAGAAATTTGTTGAAAGAAAGTTTGATTGAAGAAAAAAACAGCAACAAACTACAGTTACAATTATTGCAGTACAGAGTTTAGGGAGATGTGTTTAGGAGAGAGGATGAGACAAAGCCAGAATCAGGCAAGGATGAAAGAGGAGGAGGAACGAAGCCGAAGAGCAGACTTAACCCCTGAGCTGCTGTGGTGTCTGCCTGCCCGGCTCAGAGTGCCATCCTCAGCAGTTTTCCCATCTATAATTACTGCCTGCTATCCATCATGCAGCCGCCAGTGGCTCACAGCGAAGCGCTCCGTAAACACACACACAGAAGCACTCAGGCACAAACACACACAGGGGAAAATCACAGAGCTAAGCACTTCAGCTAATAGAATAAATATTAATATCCCTTTTGTTTTCTATACCCTCATTTCCCCACGCACCATTTAAATGAGGTCTGACAGTGTGAAAAAGCATCTGTTTCACACTCAAAGATGAGCAGAGAGGGAGGACAGAAGGGGGAGACAAAGGGAGTTAAAGCCGGGGAGGGGGGAGTAGCAGAGGGGATGTTTGAGGAGGACAGGGGGATGCCGTGTGTGTGAGAGAGACAGTGTGTGTGAAGGATGACTTGAGCATCTAGAGTCATGTGTAAGTGGCTTTCTGTTACCCATCAGGCCCTCAATATGTCACTCAGACACTACAGTCATGCCATTATGGACAAGCACCCCCTGCAGCTGTTGCTGCCAGTGGGTCCCTGCATGTGTGTTGGTTACCAGAACACTTGTTTACCTAAGTCTCATTTTAACTTCAGTGGAACCTTATATCTGTTACACAATAAACCTGTTTGTTCATCTGAAGAGCAAAGCCTAAAGTAAGAACTCTGAAATTATATACCAAGGATTCAGAAGTGAGGGAAACCGTAAATGATCATTTAAAATACAGAAAATCTGAAAATAAAACAAAATCTCACCAACTAATTTCTCCTGACTAAAGAAAACAATAAAGGTGTTGCTCCTTGTGCAGACATTTTACACATTATAACTTCAAGCAAAATGTGCCTTGGAACTTAAGACTTCCAAATAAAAATGTTGAAATGAATAAAAATGTGTATGAACAATTATCTAGCAAAGGCTTGAGGTACAATCATTCTTTGAGGTCTTATAATTAAAGTCTGCTAATCTAGTTTAGATCTTATTTGGCAGACCTGACTTAGTGCCATTTGGTTTTAAAATTAAACCCGGTCACCGACAATTCAAGTTGAGGTTATTCCAATTTCTATGCTTCAAATTAAATTATAAATAATTTTTTTTACAGTCTTGATTTCCTTTTTTTTTACCTTTTCTCCTTCAGGACAGTAGCCTTTGACAAAGTCTTCACACACTTCAGCTTTACGAGACACGTAGACATGGCTATAAGGACAGTCGCTGTTGTTACAGATTCCCTTCAGAAAGTATGAACACACGGGCATCTGTGGGAACATGAAGATAAGATGTAAGCAATAACAATCCAAGAAAGGCTGACTAATCTCACAATATTTAGTATTTCACCATGATATGCAAAAGTCGGACCTTTTTTTTTTTTAAATCTTGTGTCATTTTTAAAGCACCCTTTGCTACAATTCAAATGACAAGTCTTTAGGGGAAAAATCTCCACCAGCTTTCCAAATCAGAAGGTGCAGGTTTTGCCTATTTTCTTTTGTTTTTTGGTTAAACCAGTTTCAGATCAGTCACAGTAGATGGACTAATACCTTTCAAGTCTTGTTAAAAAATTCTCAGTAGTATTTATGTCTGAACTTTGACAGGGCAATTCTAAAACATGATTATGCTCTGATGTGAAGCATCCTATTGTATCACTGGTTTTTGGTCATTGTCTATAGTTATCATTAACTAAGACAGATGCCCTTCTCCTAATGATGCAAAAACTGGAGGTGCCACCCCCTGTTTTAAAATGGGTTTAAAGGATATTTTAAAAAAGCAGTTTTAATCCACACAAATTAGTAAATATGCAGAAAAAAAAATGTATTAACCACATTACCTAACCAGAGTAGCTTCTTCTTCATGTTCCCTTCATGGCTTGTAGTAAAGTTCTGACTAATAGCTGCCCTAAACACAGCATCTCCAACATGAGCTGTAGATTTCTGAAGCTCCTCCAAAGATACCAGGAGCTTGTTTGCCACTTGTCCGTTTTCTTACCAAGCCAGACAGAAGTGGATAGTTATGGTATGGTAGGTTTGCAGTTGTGCCATAATCTTTAAATGTTTGTATGACAGGTTCACCAGAGTTTTGTGTGATGTCCTGCTCTAAACTTCTCAGCAGCTTAACTCTTTGTGTGTCTACTGTACTATATGGTTTTCATGATGCTGTTTGTCCTCAAATGCGACCTTAAAAATAGCTGAGGTCCCCAAAAACAACTTGATTTATTGCTGGAATTGAATCATAGATGAGAAAAAAGTGTTTAGGCTTTAAAAGACATCTGAAAATAATAGTTTGCTCTGGAGTTTCTTTAGAGGTTTCAAATCCTAAGGAGTTAAATATAAATACATAAGTACAGATAATGTGTGAATACTTGTGTGGGACATTTTGGTCTTTTTTTTCCCACTAAAGGGCTTACAGGTGGGTTGGTTGGTGCATGATAGAAAATAAAATCATTTTGACCTTAATGTTTCAGAGGTAAAACTTGGCTGCAGTGATTTACGAAACACTTACATGAAGATAGAAATGAAATATTAACACAGAAAGCAAGAGATCAGAGTAATAGAGGATGAAGTTACATGACTTTGTAAACATTCATGCTGTTCTGAAACCAAACCACAGTCCGGTTTCCTTCCGATGAGTCCCACGAGCTGGCCGATCTGTCACACTGAGCAGCTAAATAACCTTAATTGCAGCTGACAGGAGCAGCAGGAAAGTGGATGTGCGTCTTGACAGCATGTGTGTCTGTGTGCAGAGAGATGTCCTGTTTGACATGGGGGGGGTGGGGGTAGCTTTAAATATACCACAGAGGGAGTTCAGTGCAGAGAGAAGGGTGTGAGAGAGGCTCCACCTCACTGGGATGGGATCTTTTACCTAATTAACTGCTACAGAAATATTTATTCAGGCTGTAGCTCGGCCAGCCCTCATGATGTGTTTATGTGTCCTGGATGCGTGGACAGACCAGGGCCAGGGGTGGACAGGGGCGGGTGGCGTTCCCGGCTGTGGAGGAAAGGGGGGTGCCAGGGGAGTTGGCCGGCATGTATTTGGTTTCCAAGTATTTGTGGTAGCTGGAAGGGATCTGGGTAAGATAGTGTGGGTATACAGGCTTGTATATCCACACTAGAGCCTGGATCGAGTTTGGAGAGGTGCAGGATGCATCACCCTAGAGCTGCCCCCACTCCTCCTTTGCCCACATACAATTACCCCATCCACTTTAGTCGTGTACAGACCCACTTAGGGGCTCTGCATGAAATAAGAGCGGGTGTATCCCCTAGAGGGAGGGACGAGCATTCGGAGGTGAAGGGGCATTGCAAACAGACAGCTGGGCTCTCAGCACATACAGGCAGCAGGCTGACAACCAACACAGGTGCTCTGCATTGTGGGCCTGTGTGTGAGACGGGTGAGGCAGCAGGGCACCTGTTGTTGGGTTGTTTGTCAATACAAAGAAAGCTTTCACTTTCTTTGAGTAGCTACACTTTCTCAAAGAGAATAAACACACTCATGCTCTTACAATTCACCAGAAAGTGATATAAATATTGTTTGATTATATAAAAATGTAATAATAAGGTGATACTAAATAAGAAGATAAACAGAATCATTTGATTCTCTAACTTCTAATCTCCCTTTTTAAGGGTGACTGTTTATGAATTGTGGACCCCTGTTCTTTGCATAAGATAATAGGAATGGTTACCATGCAACAAAATAGCACATTAAACATGTATGCATCAAAATCAGAACAGCTCTGATGTTACAAGTTGCTGCTCAGGCAAAGGGAGGATGTTCTCTCTCTAGCTCCAATCCACCACTGGGTCATGCCTTCCTAACTTCACCCCGTCCATGGAAACAGGAGCTGTGCCAAGAGCCCAAATACGATCCACGACGACTGTACCCAGCAGCTTGTCATCTTACACCGTCACAGTGCACCAACGCCTGGCCTTTGCCATGAAAAGCTATAAAACACTAAGTCGTCTGACATGTAAGCCATGATGTGGGTGTATATATTACCTTCTCTTTGGCCACCTTGTGGGAGAATGGGCATGTCCCATCGGCCTGCTTGCATGTCCCCCTCAGAAACCTGTTGGAGGGAAGAAAACCATAAAAAAATTTTCATTAGGAAAGTTAAGTAATGAGGGAGAATGTGTGGACTTTCCCAATATTGTAAACAAAATAGAAAATTCATTTGTTGATTTAAAAATAAACTATTTAACAATAGTTGATACACTAATCCAGTACCAGTTCTTGCATCAGGGAGAAAAGCTTTAGGGAGCTAAGTCAAATGCATAGAGTCCCTGACTTTGCAGCAATTCCTAGTGCTCCAAAGCAAGCATGAGGGAAAACCAATGTGCAAAACATTTTTTGAACCTAACTGTGTTCAACAAACTGCACATGGGATTTAAATTAAGACCTAGAAAGCGGAGTTAAAAATCGAGCTGTGGGAGTTAGATGGAATAATTTGACTGAATTCTGTCCTTCACTCCCTAAAACTGAGATTTTAACTAACAAAAAATAAGTAAGGTATATGTTTTGGAAGGAGAAGATAAAATGAGAGGCTGTTCAATCGGTCTTGAACTTGACTATTACCTGGTGCAGACAGCCACCTTGTCCGGATCATGTATGAAGGGGCAGCTTGTACCGCGGTTACACTTGCCGAAACGGTTGTAATACATGCAGAACTGCTTCTGCTGCTTTTTCTGACGAGCATTTCTGATGATGGCGATGCTCCGCTGGACTGCACGACTAGAGACAGTGAGAAACCACAAAAATCCACAATAAATTCTACGTTTGAGGTAATGTGAGACAAGAACATTTTTCAACAGAGTTTGTGTTTCAGCTTTGAACCATGTGAGTGTTTCTGGGTACCGGTGTTCCCCATATACTAATTTTAAAGGATTACTTCTGGACTCGTAGTCCTGAGCCGGTGGTGATGAAAGGCACTTAATACTGTGGGAGAGTGAGGAGGATCAAATGCAAACATGTTGGCTGGATTTAGTTTCATGAAGGTGCCGTCGTTTTAAGAGCACCAGCTGAATGACCCGCATTTAATTCTTGATCATTTCAAACTTTGATAAACTTTCTTAAGCTGGTACTGTGCAGGTAATAGAACAGGTTGAACAGGTGCTGTGGGTGTTACCTCGCTAAATGACGGGTGAGGGCAGGAGACATGTGTGGACTGGAGGACTTTCCTGAGGAAGAAGGGAGAAACAAATGAAAAAAAGTCTGAGATTTATGTTTCCACACAAAACTGTTAAACACAAGAAACATCCAAATCTGTATTGTTGTCCTTTCGTTCTTTTCCTCCTTTGTTAAGCCAACCTGTTATACTGTGGGAAAAATACAAAAGATAAACACAACTTATTTAATATATTTGGTAGAAAAATGAAAGATTTGGAGCAGTTTTTCTCCCAACTATCAACACCTCTGAAAATCTAACTATGATATCATTGTGCTGTTTCAAAATGTAAACTTCCATTAATCCAGAAAGGAGCATTTTCGAGGCCAATCTTGGAGCTGTAATAATGCAGCTTTTGCTAATAATGTAGCTATTGCTAATAATGCAGCTACTGCAACAATCATTTTGTGACCTTCGAAGTTTTAAAACCTAAAACCTTTACGGCGAAATCACCAGAAAGTTCCTGTAAAAATAAATAAATAATTGTAAACTTCTTCAAATCTGACCAAATATTAATGTACTCAAAACTAAGACACAGAAGTGTACAGTGCTGTAGACACAACACTAGCTTAACACTAGCTATGGGGGATGGTCAGCAGAGCAGGGAAGGTGCTATGTGAGGCTGGTCTGCATTGTGGTTTTGAAATTGTCTAGATTACCAAAAAACGTAAGTTTTAGTCTTCAATATCTGTAAAACCACATTAATGAAGTTAAATAAAAGCTTGAAATTTAGGACTTTGGGTCAATTCTTTAGTTTACTTACTGCGAGAAAACAAATAAAAATACTTTCCTAATAATTTAGTATAATAAAAAAAAGAACATTTTCACAAGCAACATGAAGCAAGTTAAAGGATGTCCAGCAGGAAGTTTAGATCAAGTAAATTGCTATATAATGTTCTGGCTCTATAAATATTGGGAAAAAATCTGTCTATTTAAATATAATCACGCAATATGAGCAATATGAGCAATTCATGCATAGATGATCCAGGATTTACAGCCTGACAGTCAAACCAGTTCATAAACTCCTTCAAACTAACATATGCTGTGAAATGTTAGCACAATATTACAAGCAAACACATCCACATGGTGACAGAACATAGCTCCATATCTGAATGACTTAATGGGAAAAGTTCTTATTTTTTTGTTTTACTTAAATATAATCTTCTGCAGTTTGTACCTCCACATGTCAGGTCATCTTAAAGAAAGTGACTATTATTTAGTCACATCAGATGGGACACATATGAAGCCTCCAATGAGTGTTTGTGCAAACACAGATCCATGCAATAAGAACCTGATAGGTGACGGGTTATTTATACTGTTGTGGATTGACACATTGGAGCCAAGACAAATCGTGATGTCCCTTTTAGTCCAAAGACATCATAAATACCAGGCAGAGAAGAAGGGGAGTGAGGGTTGGTGGAGGTTATGAAAGGCAGAGAAGGTGAGGATGTAAAGGCTAAAGTTGATCATAATCATGCTGCTAAATTTGGGACCCTATTGCTCACAACGCTTTCCTCAAGGATGGGCGCTTTGGTGTTGCCCAGGCAGAGCATGGGGAGAGTTCAAGATGTGAAAATGCAGCTCCTGTTGCACAGAAACCTGATGCATGTTCTGGAGGATGCAGAAACAGAGTGGAAGAGCACGTTGGGATGCTGGTCACGAGTTGAACGGAACACGGCTCTTCAATTTCACCTGAAGGTTTAGCAGCACAAGAATGTGTAAAAGAGAGGCAGGGAGGTGCAGTGGGGAGAGGCCGATCCGGGCTTTAATCTACACCATCCACTTCTCTGGGCCCTCCCCCTCGCCTCTGACAGATGACAACTTTATTATTTCAGATGGCAAAACCACACTGCTCCCGTAAGTCTGTTATAAAGTATGTGGACGTAACTCCAGCCATAAACATGAATAAACACGGCTGCACCACCTCAACAAACACTTACAGTCCTGGACCACTGACAGCGGTCCTGTGAAACCCAAACAGGCTGTAATTTTTAATACCAACCGAAATGTGTCCAAATCACTATATGAAAACCAAAAGGAATACAAACAGATGCTGAAACGGAAAGCAGCTAAGATTTCAGGTCCATTTCACCTTGTTTTCCACTGACTGCTCCTGATTTACAGCTAAAATGGCGGAAGAAGTTAATGTATGAAGCAGCAACGTTCTACTTCACTCTTATCATATAAGTTCTGCTTTGTTAACCTGGCTATGATCATCACAAATATTTGTTTTCAGAGGGGAGGGTTAAATAAATGGGTACATAGCTTAGTTCAACTGATTAGTTTTAATGCAGAGTCCATAAACCGTTGCCAATATCTCAGGTAAAGCTGTTCAAATGCTTCCTCTCATACAGACTCTTGGTAGAAACTCAGCGCTATTAGGTATCCAGGTGGGATCAATGCAACTTTTTGAAATTTAAACCCAGCATCAGAATGAGGGGAAAATAGGATTGAAGTGACTTTGAATGAGGTACAGTTGATGTTTCCAAATCAGCTTCAAAAAGGGAAGGTCTGCTACGACTGACTGACAACAGAATCTAATGTACACAGGAAACAGTCAGAAAAAGAGAAGACGTCGACAGGACGGCTGTTGTATGGATGCACCAACAACAGGCTCGGTTCAAGATATCCGAAAAGTAACAGTAGCTCATAAAATAATGCAAGAAGCAAGGTACTATAAGTAAAATATCATCTCTGAATGATGTCAAACCTAGATGCTGACAAACTAAAACACTTAGGGCCTCATAGAACCAATTGAGTTCAATTTAAACATCAGATCTTCATCACCATGTCACAAATGTCTATTAATCTTAAAGGAATCTCTTTTGACAGGGAGCGAACTGTATATCAGTGGCCTCCATAGTCATCATACCTTATTAATCAATACAGAACCACTGAGATGTGGAGGAAAAAAAAAGACTCCCGTCATGCACTTCTATGATGCCATACAGTCAAACTTGATTTTAAAAAGTCTCCATCTCACTAACAAATCTATACAGCAACATATGTTTCAGTATGTTTGAAACTCATTAAAAACGTTGATGTAATAAAAAATAGAAGAAAATACTAGAAAAAATACTAGACTGCTCAATATATGGAGTGTTTTTGTAAACAAGCTAGACTTGAAAAAAAAAAAATCATCTCACAACTTATGTGTGAGACTCCTGACCACCTGTACCTCGTCGGTCGATCGATGTGTGTGGCGCCACTGTGCGGGAAAGCTTATTGGCAGACACCCGGTACAGAGAGCCTCGGATCCAGCACATTTCGGCCCCAGTCCAGCGCCGGTTGGATGGTTGCTGCCTGTCCTGGGGACCTCGGAGGCGGTTTTGAAGGAAAGTCCTGAAAGAAAGAATTAAAATAAAAAAATAAAAAACAAAGAGTTGCTTTTATATGATAACAGGGAAGGTGTGTGAAGTGTTCAGACCTGACTTTTTTTTTTTTATCAGAATGTTATCCGCTCATTGCCCTGTTAATTCCACACCTCTTTCCACCCTCCCACCCCCACCTCTAGCTCTTCCACAATACCTCCCCTCTTTACTTTATGTTTCCCATCCTGTAGTCGCCCCCTCCCCTCCTTTTCCTCCCATGTCACAGCACTCTGTTAAATTGCTCCTCTAATGGAAAGGACGGCAGTGTGGAAATGGAGAGAATTGAAAAGAGGAGAGGAGGAAATCAATGAGATAATAGGCAGGGCAGGGGGCCAGAGCAGCGAGGTTGGCCCCTACACTGGAGTGTACAGACCTCACACACACACTCCAGCTACAGTATGTACAATGCACACAATCACAGCTCTCTGCATCCAGGATTCAGTCAGTGGGCTGCTACATGTGTGCGGGCGGTTGGACATGCGAAGCTGCTGGGTGGTGGTGGGGCGGTGCAGGGGTTATAGCGATAAATTGCGCTGTCCTGTCACTTCTATTTGGGGTGGATTGGGGCTGGTGTGCAGGGCGCCGCTGGTGGTAATTTGCTGCCGTATTTCAGATGGGCTGGAAATGGGTTTAGAGCGAGAGTTCACGCCTCCCATTACGGTGAAAAGAGAGGGTTACCCCGAATGCACGTCGTGCACAAAACAACCTGCATGTACGTTTGATACGTGCACAGCTGCTGCAATGCTGCAAATAACAGGGGAAAAAAGTAAATATCAACTCTCAGATGCGTTCATGTCCATGAGGCACCTGAATGTGAGCCATAACTCAGCAGCACAGACACTCAGCTTCACTGCTACAAGATCAGTGGCTGCCCTACACGGGGCAACTGCAGTCAGGGGAGCCATAATCGGGGCTAATGTTGAAGCTCTGACTGCCACCTAGGGAGGCTTAAACAAGAACAGGGTGGCCCCCACAACCACAGTGGAGGTTAATGAGGATATGACATGAGTAGTTAACACAGGCAGCAGTTAACCCTGACACCAGGCTCCAGTCAGGGGGTGACCAGGAGTGTTAACGCTCAGTGTGTTACAAATGTTTATTCACCGACTTTTAACATCAGAGTGAGACAAACACTAATCTTACTGCAGTCTGTGGTGTATTTATGCTTCATGCCGTTTCAGAAAAATCATTTCACATTCCTCTTCGAATCTTCTGTGATACAACTTCTGAAACAGGAATGTCATATTTGGACCACAATTCTCCTCCACTTCCTGTTTACATCACTCAGCCTAAACCTGCAATGGCTATGTAACCACAGATATAGAAGAGTAAAACACTGGTTAGATGGATGGATGAAACCTTTGACATTAGGAAAAAAAATAAATACTATATTCAATAAAAAAATTGTAAAAGTTAATATTCGGCTTTACCATTGAAAGAAAAGTCTATATTAGTACATGAGAAAAAAAGAATATTTACAAAAGTCTTCTTCCTAAAGATGTTATGTGATTTACCGTACAACTTATTCACTACATCTTTGGGGAGCAAAGATATCAACATCTTTTTTTACAGTATGCTCACGGTCGTGTAAACTGGTAACCGTTTTGACTGGCAGTAAAGAAAGAAAAAAAAAAGCTAACATTTCTATCCAGGCAGAGTTTTGCTAACGGACAGGTATAGTTAGAAACTGTTGAAGAATTACATATAAATCATTGTCAATGATTAGAAAGCAGGGATGTGACTCTTTGTTTTGATGCAACGCCATGTTTTTACCTCTGCTCAAAAAATAACAACGATCAAGTATGTTAGGAAACAGGAACAATGTTTAGAATGCTGCCCTTCTACAGTCCTTTACAACAGCAATTTAAGAGTAAGTGGATTCGTCCAAAATTGGTGTTGTCAGGCCAGAATTTCACAAAAACACGAAAGAATTGCACAACATATTCTATCTCTCGCACTCTTCCTCTTATCCAGGACCAGATCTTGGAGGCAGCAGACTCAGCAGAGCTGGGGTAAGGTCAAGGTGCTCCAAAGCCAGCTGAAAGACAGAGCCCCTCCAGTGGGTCGTCCTCTGGGCCTCCTCCCAGTGGTACGACCCTGGAACACCTCCCGAGGGAGGCGGCCAGGAGGCATCCGAAAAACATGTCTGAGCCACATCAACTGACTCCTATCGATGTGGAGAAGATGCTTTCTGAGCCTCTCCTGAAGACTAAGATCCTCTCCAAGGGAGAGAGAGTAAAGTCACCCCAAGAAAAAGCTCATTTCAGCCACTTATATCCAGGATCTCGTTCTTTTGGTCACCAGATTTCATGATCATAGGTGAGGGTAGGAATGTTGACTGGCCGGTAAATTGAGAGCTTTGCTTTTGGATCAGCTCTCTCTTCACCACAGCAGACAGCGTCTGCATTAGAGCAGCAGCCGCACCGATCTATCGATTTCCTGCTCCATTCTCCTCTGACTCCTAAACAGGACCCCAAGACACTTGAACTCCTCCACCTGAGGCAGGAACTCTCGGGGACAAGGCCACCTTTTTCCGGTCAAGAACCATGGCCTTGGACTTGGAGGAGCTGATTCTCATCTTGGCTGCTTCACACTCGACAGAAAACCACCCCAGTGGATGCTGCAGGTCGTCGCAGGAGGAAACCAACAGCAACACCAGATTCTGAGTTATGTTTATTGACAAAAGATTTTCAACAGAAAAAAATCAATTTTTGCACAATGAAACTCAAATAAAAAAAGTTTGTATTTAATATTTCTAAGTAAGAGGAGTAGTCTTCAATATTGACTGCTCAAAACCCACTGTCCTGCATGTCTTAGCTATCTATATCTCTGATCCAGGATACCTGAATCAAATGACTGCATTACTTCTTCAGCTGCCATCAAAAACCAGCAAGGAAAAAATCCTGTTGGATTGTCAGTTCTGAAGACCAGTATTGAAGCCCACTGAGTAAGACAATATCTCTATTAACAAAAACAGATCAAGTTGCCATAAATCATATCAGAAATTAATTACTTGATGGGGTGTCTAAAGTGTCAGTCATGCTTTCCAGGGTTGTTGTCCTGTCAAGTTTGCGCATCTCACAATCTCTCAGGGATTTTTTTTTGTTTAGATTTTTTAAAAACAGGAATATGATGTCTGGAGGTCAAAACAAAAGAACCTAAACTCCTCAAAAATGAACAATGAGTAAAACCAAGGAAAATAAAGGAAGAAACAGAGGACGGAGGAAAGGGCGTAAAGAAGTTCCCTTGAGACAAGTGTGCCTGTGTGGGCAGGTGTGAGTGCGCTCGGTTCGGACCAGGCATTGCACAAATAAAGGAGAGCACGATTCAGCACTACGGGAGCTGTTGATGAATGATCCGACTTTTGTTTTAGTGACAGGGAAGAATTTGGAGGGTCGCGCGACTGCTCAGAGTAATGCTGCCCTTGTCTATTTGTCTGCAACCCAAGCATTAGTGAGCTCATATCGGGAAACAGTTACCCTTGAAAGAAAGCACAGCAAAAACAGTCACCTGGATAACTATGAATACAAGGACTCTTCTCCAGGTGCTTACAGACACCAAGGTAGGAGAGATTAACCTAGCAGGAGGAGACTGGTGAAAGGAGCAGCTGAGGGAATAGCAGGGGGACTGCAAGCGACAGACAAATGACTAATGTGATAAGTAATGAGTAAATGAGTGAAGTGGGGGATAAAAGAGGATGTACAGGAATGAGAATGCGGGAAAAGGAGAGAAGTGAAGAAGAGGGAGCGCTGCTTCACTTTATTGCCCAGTCTCTTACATCCTGTGCTGATCGATACTGAAGCACTAAAGAAGATGAGCGTTCAGACCAAGCATGTGTGTATGGAACAGATGTACAGCATACACACTCTCAAACAGACTACACTTATGGAACTGTTGCTATGGCCAGTTTTGACATAAACAAATGAAATAATGTGGAAATTATGTGATAGAACATTTTCAAAAGAAGAAAAAGAGACATAGAAGAAAAAAAATCAAGGAGCATTTAAGACTGCAGAGGATTTAAACAGGGAGGGTATGAGAGGGATGAGCAGAGGCCCGGCTTGTAATTTATCCTCCAGAGTGCATGCTTTACGGCTTTCTTAATTCAACTCCTGATACTATTAATGGAGTTAATGTTGAGATTATATCTATTTTCTGGTGGCGGGGCCTGAAATACTGCAGCTAACCCTCCTCCACGTTCTCCTTTCAAACTGCCACCCAGCAGTAAATCATCCCCTGGCTCCACTATCTTAATGCTAAAACTAGGTAACAGCAATGAATACTTGGTGGAGAGACTCATCTCTGGTGACTCAAAGGAAATGCAATGGTTCCATCCACAAAAAGAATAGACCTTCCAGGTTTTTTTTTTTTTGTTTTTTTTTCATTCTCTGCAAAGTTTTCCTTCGACTCTGGTAAGGTATTAAGAAGCGCTAATGATGTGCATAAAACCATGACTTCATTCTTTCCAAGAGAGAAAGACCATGTGATGCATTCAAAGTAATTATCATAAATTCAAATACCTTTCAAAATATAAATAATCATATAAGATTAACAACAGTTTAATGAATGTTTTAATAATTATATGTAACATATCACTTTTGCAATTTATGTCCTCAAAAGTAGTATACAGAGTATTATTTAAAGAGACTAATGTGCTTTCTAATGCATACTTGTATGTCCAGTACAATATATGTTGGCTTTAGTGAGACGTTATTGTTAACCTTGTTTAATTATCTGCTTTGTGTTGTTGTTAATGTTTTAAAGTGTTTTAAAACAGATGAGTTTTCATGTTGTTCTGTTTTCTACATACATCACATTCTATTCTTGTCATAAAAAATGGGCCTCATGCAACATGCGTTCGTACGAACAAATTCGTTCTTAAATCGTTTGTTTCGACTGATTTAAGAGAAAGTATCCCATTCACCATTTTTCTACTATTTCTTATCTTCTTTGAAGTATGAACAATTTTTTCCTCCATAGTTGACATAGGAGTCCTATACAATCAGTCAACTGTTATCGGAACCCAGTTTTTCACTAAATTACTACATTTGTCGTTACTTAGAAGCAATAACCCATTTCATTAAGCTGCATCATTTAATGTTATGCAACTCCACAATTATGAATTACATCTTTATTCACTGATGACAGAACTATTGGTCACTACATCAGCAGCTGGCATGTCAGTTGTACAGTGGGCCTGTAGAGCAAATTAAAACAAGCATAATATCATCATGCATAGAATTTACACTTGGTTGTTACAAACAGGAAGTTGAGGTAGGAAACTAGTTTGGACCACTGATCAGTTATGGACTGAAGTTTTATTGAATGTGCACCAGTCAGACAGGTTGTACTTACTTTATCATGTCAGCTCCTATTAGCGATGGTATACAAGCCATCCAGACAGGCAGAGATAAAATTACGATTCTAATGGTTGCATTCAGGATTTCGGCACAGCTGGTAAGTCACGGGAGGTAAATGTTTGTTACGTCAATTTATTTTCAGTATTTTGAGAAAGTTAAACTACTTGGAAGCACATTATAAAATCATTCATATTAATTAAATAGTTTTTAACAAAATTAGGTAAGACCTTACATTATGAAGTTTTAGGCCACTTTAAAGGAACCTCCCATTTAAACTAAAAATCCATCTTCGAAGAAAACAGTAGACAGACAAGGTGAACAAAAGGAAAAATTATAACGTTTTCAATATTATTTTAAAACAGAATGAAATATATTATGCTTGAAGTGTATTATCAAAGTTCTGAAAGTGCTAACAAAGAGATTACAGTTATAGTAGCTGGATTTCAAACTATACTTCTTGTTGATTTTAAGCTGCTTTCACCTATAAATCAGTTTGGGTCAATAAAACATTACAAGTAGCTTGTTTAGACTGCTGTTAATTTGCGAGTTAATGGCGTTCCAAGCATTATTGTGGAAGCCTGTAGCTGAAGAAGTCTCATTAATTTTTTTTCCCATAGTCAATGTGATCTGGCTTTGAGTTGTCATTAATTCACTGAGGCGTTGATCAGCAACAGATTTATTTGTTAAATTAAATTCACAAATGATTCATAACTGCATCTGAAAATGTTTGGTCGATTAATTAAGAGCACTGGCACAATATTGATACAGGCATTAAAGATAACTTTAAACTTGCATTTGGTAGGTTAGCTGATGATTCCGTACTTAAAATGTCAGCACCAACAGCGCTATACTTGACCACACTAGACTCTAGCAGTGGGAGTGTTGCTGCCTGCTAACTTCACAATGAAGACTCATCAAAGCTACAAAAAGTGACCACAATGAAACCACTGATACATTAACCAGGAGGTCGTTGCTGTTTTTAACACTTCAGCCAAGAAAACCTGAATGACTACTATGATGGTAGACTAGCTTCCTTAAAATACTGCAAGTTTCAGACAATATAACAGGTGATTTACATAAAATAAGTGATGTGATGCAGTCAATAAAAATGAATGGTTTTTGTCTTAGAAAAATCTTGTCTTATTCTACACAAAGACTTTTTTGTTCATAGGAGTATTTAACCTTATTTTCTCTAGTATGAAAAAAGAGCCTAGGAATTGGCGTGAAAACATCTGATTGATTTTTATGTACAGATTGTTGCAACACAACAATTACAACCTGTTAAGAGACATAAAACTGGTTTGTCCTTATCTAAGTGAATATTAAGGTCAATTCTTTGACATGGCATGAAAAAACCAGAACCTCCATTCAGTTTCTTAACTATTTATTTCTTGCATTAAGTCAACACTGGCAGCTGCTCTTTTTAAAGCAGAATGTGGTCCAGCGATGATCACGCACAGAGATAAGAGCTGAAGACCTATGAGAACCGGGATCAGTAGGTGTGATAGGCCAAAGATATAGAGCAGCACTCTGTAGTTAAGAGCAAAGAATATGAGCTCATGCACCACTTAATAGCATCAAACTGATAAAAGGAGCTGCTGGTCGTTGGAGTTTAACTGATAGATAAGCTTGAGAGATGAACGAGTAAAGGGGCCCCATCTCAGGGGACCCGGTCTGTCCCCCTCCCACCCTATCTCTCCCTTCACTTGTACACACATGGTGATATTTCACAGCATGTCAACGGGCTCAAATTGAAAATCCCTTGATGAATCAATATTTACTGCAGCAGCTAAATGAATAGTAATAAGTCACCAAAGGCTGCGGCCAGCCACGCTCCAGGCCTCTGTCTCACCAAATCCAGATTAAACAAATTATTACCCCTCCTCATTTCCTTTAAACCCCAAAACTGAATTACAGAATAAACAAACAGATGAAAAAGTTAGTAGAGATGTACAATTAAAAAAGTTGCCAACTTAAAAAAGATCCACAGATCTTTATCTGTGGATGGGGACACATTGAGCTGCAGAGGAGAGTGTAGGTTCTCCTAAATCCTCACATTCTAATGAATAGTAGTAGTAAGTAGCTCATTTAAGATAGTTTTCAAACTGAGCAAATATTTGGGCCACATTCGAGATTTTAAGCTAACTGATTAGGGGGGAAAATAAGGCTGGGTAATTAATTGAAACTTTAATTGAATCACAATCGGAAAAATCAATTTTTAAATCACAGAGGCAAAAAATTTTGGTCACATTACATTTAAGAGAAAGGCACATAATTTTTCATTCCAGCCCTTCAGGTGGATTCCCTTTAAGTGGGTTTGTCGCCAAACAGAAGGGAAGCTACAGTTGCAGCTAGCGTGTGGATCTATGCGTATGAGTAGAACTGAGCACTTTTCCCCAGCAGTGCGTCGATGGACTGGCGAGACGTGGTCAACCGCCCCAAGATGACGGCACCATGTCTTGCCAGGGCCAGGCAATAGGGATGCGCTGTTTATTTATATACATGTCCATGGTCCGGACCACTGACTTAAACAACTGAGCTGGACAGAACACTTATTACATGGCAAGTAGAGCTGCTAATAAGTATGATCTTTGGATCCTTAATTACAAGATGAGCACCAGGCACTGTTACTTCTATTGCAGGTGCTGTGACTTCCTCTGTGGATTTTGTATTTCAGTTGTGACTTTTGTCTTTCTGTTGCAGAAAAAAACAACTTTTTTTGTTGTTGAAAAAGCAGGAAATGCTGAGAGGTATTGCATGCTAGGTACATCAATGATTGGCAATAGTGAAATAGTAAAACTTCCAAACCACAAACAATGAATCTGGAAAACAATTATACAGCATGTGCAGAATTATTAGGTAAGCTGTATTTGAGAGCGTTCTTGTTATTATTGAACAATTATGTTTTCAACCAACCCAAAAGACTCATAAATATCAAAGCTTAATATTATTGGAATTTGGAGAGTTTTTTTTTTTTTTTTTTGATTTGGTTATCTTTGGAAGATATCTGTTAGTACAGGTTACTATTACTGTGGAGAATTACAAGGTAACTTAATGAAAAACAAATATGTACCCATCTAACTTGTTTATTTTCACCAGGTAAACCGATATAACAAAACAAATTTAGAAAATAAATATTTTTGAAATTAAAAAAACAGACAAAAACAAATTAGTGACCAATATAACCACTTTTCTTTGCAATGACATTCAAAAGCCTCCCATCCATAGATTCTGTCAGTTTCTTAATGTGATCAACATTGTGTGCAGCAGCACCACAGCCTCCCAGACTCTGTTCAGAGAGGTGCTTACCCTGTAGATCTCACATTTTATGAGGGACCACAGATTCTCTATGGGGTTTAGATCAGGTAAACATGGGGGCAATGTCACTTTTTGTTCTTTTTTTAGACCTTATTGGCCAGACACACTGTTAAGGATGCATATGATGGATATTATTGTTCTGCATGAAAATCATGCTTTTCTTGAATGATACTGACTTCTTCCTATACCACTGCTTTAAGAAGGTGTCTTCCAGATACTGGCAGTAGGTCTAGGAGTTGAGCCCATCCTCAACTCGCACCCATACCAGTACCCCACCTTCACCTTACTGTAGCTCTCTGCCCTTTACTGATCCGGCATGGGGTCCATCTGGAGTCACTCTCATTTCATCGGTCCATAAAACCTTATAAAAATCAGTCTTAAGATATTTTTTGGCCCAGTCTTGACTTTTTATGTTTCTTGTTCAAAGGTGGTCATTTTTTAGCATTCCTTACCTTGATCATGTCCCTGAGTATCACACACTTTGTGCTTTTTGATACTCCAGCAATGTTTCGGCTCCAAAATATGGCAAAACTGGTAGCAAATGGCATCTTGGCAGGTTCACACCTGATTTTCCTCAATTCATGGGTAGTTATTTTGCGTAATTTTTATCAAGCTTCTTGCAACCCTGTTCGCCTATTTGCAATTAAACACTTGATTGTTCAGTGATAAAGCTTTAAAAGTTTGGCAATCTCAAGACTGCTGCATCCCACTGCAAGACATTTCACAGATTTGGAGTTTTCGGAGTCCGTTAAATCTCTCTTCATGTCATTAGACCACACTCCTTCTCATTACAGAGAATAACATCATCTGATTTACTTAATTGGTAGTTGGCTTTCAAGCATATACAGTTTTGAGTAGGACAACACGTATGTAAAAGGATGAATTAAATTGGTTAACTGTTTGATGTAATCAAAAACTAAATTACCTAATAATTCTGCACACACGGTTGTGCTGTGTGTAGTATTCTGTATAGAAATTTGAGAAATAGGAGCTTGTAGCAACTAAACTGGCAGCAGTAATTGATCACTTAAGGCTGCAGCTAAATCCATTTGCATGGGACAGATCTTATTCAGATTCTGAACTAGGGTAAAACTAGCCATTGGATTTTAAGGTACGCTAACTTTTTTCAGCTAAAAATGTATTTGTGTTGATGTTTAATGTGCTTATTTTTGTTTTTTTAAGTGCAATTCAGTCAGGTTATCATCCAGATCCAGGAGGGGAAAATACATACAAAATATTACAATAATTAAACAGGTACATAATTTGACAGCTGACATGTCAAAGAAATCAATATAGAGAAGTGCAGCAGTAACGACATCCGGAGGAGGATCCGCCCATTGTGGGTGGAGCAAACTGGTGTCAACATTTTCTACTCTTGGTTACTATAAATGTCCTGCCCCTGCTGCAGATGCCTCTGATATAAAGACAACATTCTCATAGATTACCTTGCTGACTGAATCTTCCTGGCTCGCCAGGAGAGCGCCGGGCTGTACTGCGGGCTGTGTGCACCACTGGTACCCGGACGGGTCACCATCTTGTAGCGCGTCCTGAACACTCGCTTGGAGGCGGGGCTTAGATGGGATGCAGACACAGTATCTGTGGACAGCAGTAATTAGGAATGGATGAGTCTGACCACACACACAAAAAACAGAAGCCGAAGTAAAATTTATCCAGTCAGCACATCAACAAATGCACATTCCCATCATTTACAACACACACACACCCACACACACACACAGATTTGAAGACTCTGGCAGGTGTGCTCTTTAATAAGCTTCACATATAAAAATGAAAGGGAATAACAGAGGCAGAATTTTTATGAGTCTAATAAATCATTTTCTCTGTCTTTCTGTGCTGTGCCTTCATCCCTCCTGCACTGCCTCCCTCCTTCCTTCTCACTTTAAGTCTCATTTGTTATATCATTTTACAAATCCATCAGAGGAAACGCAGAGGACTAGAGTGATTGGAATCGGGAAAAAGAGGGGCCCCATGTGTTTTTATTTATTTATTTGTCTGCATATCCATCATATTGTTTTATGAAAGCCTGGCCTGGATGACACACTGATACAAAAAAGGTGAATTTACATTGTGGTTAATCTGAGGTCCTGTTCACATCAGTTTACCAACAGAGAGGGCTTCACAGAAACAGTGAGTCTACTGGAGTCCAAATTGTAAAGCTGGTAAAATAAACATATCTTGTTCTTTGTAGTTACTGATACCCTTCGCTGCATTTGGTTGTTTCTGATGTACGACACAAAACAGTGACTCACAAGTTTCATGAACTGTTTAGTCAGAACATGCTGCACTTTTTCCAAAAGGAGTTAATTTGAACTTAGCCGAAGCATTTTAACAACTTTGTTTAAATCAGGTTAAATAGTCTCAAGTAACTATATCTATATATAAGAACCTGTCTGAGTTACATTCAGCTATGGCTCCCATTTCAGCATTAAAATGCAATGATCAGAGTGCTAAAAAACCCAGTTACTTGAAAGTTAAAATGGCTATTTGACTACTTTAAAGTTCATCTTTGAAGCACTGACCCCCACCTTTCAGACAGACCTGCTTCTTCACTTAACTTCCTTGTAATTCTGAGATTAGACAAGATTGAAATGTAACATTTGACTGGTTTAAAGCGTATTTACTTATTACAGAGGTCTGAACTTGGTATAGAGCAGGCATCATCAAATGTGGCCCTTGAGGTCCGTTGTCCTGCACATTTTAGTAGCATCTCTACTTCAACACCTGAATACCATTGTTAAATGATCTCCTCAGCATGCAGCCAAGTTCCCTAGAGTCCTGCTAATGACCTGATTATTTGACTCAGGTGTGTTAAAGCAGAGACACATCTAAAAGATGCAGAACACCGGCCCTCGAGGACTGTAATTGAAAAAGCCTGGTATAGAGTATATAGCTATCATACATGTGACTAGTTTTCAAATATGCAGTGATCATCAAATGCAAACAAAAACTTAATTCTCTACTTTCAAAACCCCTGTATGTAATTGTGCTCCTTGCCTTTACTAATAATTCTGATCAGCAGTCAGAGAAAGCATTCAGTTTTTCTAGAGGGATAACAGATGAGTTTATGCACCTGATGACAAGCCCATTTTGTATCCACTTTTGCCCAAGTCGTTAATAACCAACTCTTTCTTAAATATCTCCCAATAAAAAAGCATGAAGTACAGAACTGGAGTAAACAAAAAATACCATAAGCCTCCTTTCCGAGGCACATCTGCCAATGTTGCAGCCCAGGATCACCAGGAGAATCCATCTCAGGAAAATATTTAGCTCAATTAAAAGAGTCAGGGGGGGCTGCTCAAGCACTAAAATAACCACCAGCATTAAGTCAACACACACAAAAGAGCGGTCCTGGATTTAGAGTTAAAAACTGAAAAAATTGAGGTACAACCTCCATCTACACCAGAAGTGGGCAATTCCAGTTCCTGAGGGCCGGTCCTGCAACATTTAGATGTGCCTTTGGTTCAACACACCTGAATCAAGTAATTGGATGATTGAGAGGGCTCAGGATGAACTGGCTGCATACTGAGGAAGTAACTCAGCCATTTGATTCAGATGTATTAGACCAAGGGTGAATCTAAAAGCTGCAGGATACCAGCCCTCAGGATGCCCTACTAAGGCATCCAGTTTCCAATATCAAGGTTTCTTCTGGTCCAAATATAGAAAATATGTTTTTTGTTTTCTAATTCGTGTAGAAAAGCTGTGAAATTCTGGAGTTTTGAATAAGAGTTCTATCACAGAGCAAGTCGATTCTGTGACATAAACAAAATAACACAAATTGATAAAGATTTTTGGATTAAGCATATCAGACCAAGGATGATAAAGTCCAAATCTTTCTTAATTCAGATTGTTTATATGTGTAAATCAATTCAAAAAAGTTTTAAATCTAAATATTTTTCAACTTTATGGATCCATGATTTTATGCATCAAGATCTGGAAAATAATCAAATCAAATATCATACTATGGCAGTCTAAAGACTGTGTAGGAACCATGTAGTAAACTTCATTGTTTAGACTGTAAGAGTTAAAGGTTGTGTGTTGGTTCATCAAAGACAAACACAGCGAAGGAAAAAGAGGGCAGTGCTGCTGGGTTGTAGAGGATTAGCTGCCAGGCTTGTAGTCACTTTTTCTTCCACAATCCATCTCTACAACAGTGGCTCCGCTTTGGACGTCCAGCCAGATGACAAATAGGGCTTGTCAAAGTTGTTGCCATGATTCCCACCCTGCAATGTAGTACACGGCTCCCCCCTTAACTTCCTTAACCTGCACCTCAATCTGTCTCTAAACCCTCACTGAAGACATAATGATGGTCACCCTCTTTACCGTGCTGACACATAGTTGTTCTACTATGGCTGCTGCTTAATAGCATCTGGCTCTAGTGTGTGTCCTATTTTATATATTTGTGTGTGTGAATTTAAGAGTATGCATGTGTGTGATCCTGTTTTAGCATCAGAATGAGGACCATTATTCCAATTTCACCATCAAATTGAAAACCGTCTGAACTACAATGACGGTGTTTTGCTGGTCCTCAATTTCTATTTTGCTAACAGTTATGTTTAGGACTAATGTGTGAACTGAGGTTAGGGTAACGGTTAGGTATAAGTCTGGCAATGATTAGCTTTAGGGGTCAGGGCACAGAAAGGGTTTTAAATAGCTGAAAATCTTTGGAAGTCGACACAAAGTATGTACCAATATCGTTTTTTTAGTTCCAATATGAAACCGTTATTGCAGCTTTGAGTATTGTGCGATAATGATATTGACCTAATACAATACCAGCAAAATTCTAGATCCATCCATCTTCTCCCGCTTCATACGTCAGGGTCGCGGTTGGGCCGGTGCCTATCTCAGGCAGACTGTGGGCGTAAGGCGGGGTACACCCGGGACAGGACGCCAGTCTGTCACAGGGCAAAATTCTAGATTTCTTGCTTATTTGGGAGTGCAGAATATTTGAAAAGGCTTTAGAAGCAGAGTTTTTCTATTAGCATGCTAATAGAAAGCTAATATCAGAAATTTGCATTGCAGGCCAATACAGTACATTCCAGTTTTTGTTTTCTGGCTGATATCGAGCTGATCTCCAACATTAATATCAGATCAGGACGTCCCTAGTCAACGTATAGTCCTCACTACATATAGTCAGAATGTACTGGTTTATGTTACCTATTCAGGACAGTTCTTGTTTCGTTTGCTAACCTTCTGAGGACCAACAGGCCTTGTGGGAACCAAAGGCTGGTCCTGATGTGGTGGAATCCCATTTTTAATGTCAGGGAGTCAGTTTAAAGGTATGCTGTGAATTAACTTTAGATTAAGCTCAGGGTTAGGAATATACTGCTAAATTAGGGTAAATGTAAGCGTTAGCCACAAATGCAGTAAGAAAAACAAATACATGTCAATGTAAAGTCTTATTATGGATAGAAATTCAAACTTGTGTGTGTGTCTGTTTGTGTGTGTGTGTTTGCATGCGAACATGGATGGATGGACAATGCTGCGCTGATTGTAAACCATTGCAGGTTGTGTTGGTTGAGTGGCTCTGGGAGCACTGGGGTCTCAATCTTCCACTGAAGGACCATGACCAATGAGCATGTGAACACAAACTCACACACACACACATATACACCTAGGGTCTCAATCTTCCCTTAATAGACCTTTGACAGTGGACTGCCTTGCAAGTGGCACTTGGCTCTGGGAAGACACATGCAGCTTGCACGCAATCCATCCATCTCCCCCTGACGCACCATGGAGAATCCACAGATAATCTACTCTCGCTGCCTCATCGCTCTGTCTGCAACCAGTCTGCCATGCCGTCTAGAAAAACGGCTGTTTCTAAATGTTTTCCAACTAATCCCTCTACAGGAGGTGTTCTGCTGCAGTCCAAGTTAGGGGTAAAAGGTTTCGCCAGGGAGTTCATTTGTATTTTTAGATTGATAAATATGTTGTCACCGACAAACAAGCTATGAGATATAACCAGTTTTCATGTTTTCCTCTACCGAAGTAATTTCTGAAGGGTTATACCCTTTATTAACCTAGGAAAAAATGGGGAGACAGTTCTAATCTAACGCAAATAAAACCATAAAAATCAGCACAAACGTACTTCCTGTCATGTACCCCCTATGATTACAGGTCTGATCCTCTTCCATAAAACCAGCTTAAAATCAAGTCAAACGCCTTTGAAAGAATATTCAAGTGCTTTTTTGTCACCACAAAAAAAAAAAAAAAAAATGAATAGAGCATCACATGAGTGGATCTAAATGTGATGAACTATGTAGTTCCCAAAGATGACTGAATCTGGTTCAAATGGTTTGGACTCGGCTTTGAGAAAAGTTGTGCCTCTGGATCCTTCAGCCCTCTGACTGAGGCGGCTGACAGGTCAGAACTCTCAACATTCAATCCTCCATCCTCTTAAGATGCTTCAAAAAGTGCGTTCTCCTGTACCTGACGGCTGATTCCAGCAAACAGCATTCTCTCTGTACCCCCTTACTGGGACAAGGCGATGGATAATAAATCTTATTATTGACAGCGTCTGTTCCCGCTGCCATTCCATGCTCCCCTCCCCTGGGGCTCATCTTCTGACTCCCACAGCTCCAGTGCTCTCACAGAAGACAGCCGTGTCATGCTAACATCAGATTTAACAAGGGAGTTACCACGATTTAATAACTCAGTGTGAGCCAGCACACAGATGATAACATGATCTCTGCGTGTTTGACATTCAGTGATGCTTTCCGACAGACTATTTGGAGGTGTCAGGAGAGTTTAAAGCCAGACTGCACCAACAGAGAACTTCATTCCTCGGCCTTGAAAAGCCTAGTTCCCTTTACTCATGTTGCATTAAGTGTGTGAGCCATTGCTGTTTCTTACATATGGGCTTTATACTTGCAATGGTAGTTAAACTTGCCGTTTATATTTCAGAATGCATTTAACTGCCTCTGGTCTCATCTGATCTGAAAAGCTTCACTCCCCATGGTGAGAAAATACCTTCCTACAGCATATGGTGCCACAACCATCATCATCTCTGTTTTATCAGTGGGATGTTGTCTCTAGGGCAATGTATAGTACTAGATTTTCCTCAGTATTGCTTTTATGTGATCATAATATACCACTATCTTTAATACGTTTGTCCAACTATAATCCAACTATAACAACTATATGGGATTTCTTATTGCTTTCACTCATTCCTTTTTCTACATGCCACTCTTCCTTTGATATATTTACTTTACATGCTCACTTGATGAAGTCACAACTTTGCTATAACAGAGCAACTGCAATTTCACAGTACTGGATTCTTCTACTCATAAAAGAATTATCCGGTAATAGAAAAAAATGTGAGGCTTTAAGAGATATAGTATTTCCAAAAATAAATGTTTTAAGTTATAGGCCTTACATGAGCTTAATTTATTCAAGCAGACAAAAAAATATAAGCATTAATGTGAATTTGATGACTGACAGCTGCTTTTTGCTTCATGACTGAATTAATATGACTGAAAGTTAGTTAACCCTGAAAAGCAGCTGTATTGAACCAAACATTTTTCTCAGTTTAGTGACTCTGCTTCAGAATTTGAGAGAAATACCTGAGGGCTTCACAACCATGTATGCAGAGGACATAAGTTAGCGCACACCGACAGGTCGATGAGGCCACCCACAGAAATAGAAGACCCCTGGCGTTTGCTGTGAGCAGATGATGCCAGCCATGGTGGTAGTGATGTAATGTCATCTCACAGGGGCGAGTTTAAAAACAGGGGAGATGGTCGGGGGAGATACTATGTGTGTATGTGTGTGTGAGAGAGAGAAAGAGAGAGAGAGTGGGCTAATCGTCCATCATCACAGTGAAACCATCAGCTGTAAACGATACCAGCTGACCTGGAAAACCTCAGGCAGACAAGGGAGAGGAGGGCAGGAGAACTCCTCCACTTAAAGGGCTGTTGCACAAACTAAACAGAAATAAACTTCACAGGATAAAAGAAGGAAAATATCAGAATCCTGATACATCTTAAGTCTGTTTCTAAGTCGTAATGTGGCATGTCTTTAGTATGACCAGAAGGGCATGAGAATAGCATGAGAATATGACATTAATTACGGGCAAGAAGATTTACCCAGATTTTAAACCAGATGTGAAAAGCTTGGAGAACTTTTTTCCTTTCTTTTTTTAAATAAACTGATATATTTTTTTAATGGCTTGTCTTAAAAAAAGAAACATTTAAGTTGTTCAAAATGCTTAAAATCCATCTCTGGCAATATTTTGGGATTTACAGACGAGGTAAATGCAAAAATGCTCAGTTTTTTTGAAAAAAAAAAAAAAAAGAAATAAAAAATCCAGACTTAATTCTAAATTATTAGGCTCAAAATACATTGAGTGAAACTTATATTGCTCAATTTTTTCTGGTGTTTTCTAAAAGACAATCTATGTTATATAAATATTACATTTTAGATGTTGAAATCCTGAATAACATTTTACTGCACAGTTGGAAAGTCTACAAAAACTGGTGAAAGAAATATTTACAGTTAAATATGGATCGTATGTATGGAAGAAATAGGTTTAACTAATTTTCTGGGCTACAACAGAAGTTATGGTTAGTTTTGTGGCCTTTTTCTCAAAAAAACTTGTTCAACTTAATCTAGAAGAAATGTGCAAAGATAAATGATCACAGTTCACTCTTTTGTCATAATCCAACCTCGGGGAATGAAACAGAAGAGTAAGAGCCTTCATATAGATAAAGGTGGTTTGAACAAAGTATCAATAGCAGTGGGAGCAATGACTCTGGTAAAAGCTTTAACTTTACCGCAGAAAGGATAAGTACCTGATAAACAGATGACATGGTGATCTGCCGTGGCTTTAGTGTGATAAGTAAGTCACCTTTAAAATAATAAGTATTTCCACTTTCTTGAGTTTAGGTGTAATCAGCCTAAAATGTTTTATAATGTTATTATACACTAAATTGTGGATCTATTTTGTTTTAAGAAATAGTCTCCAAATATCAGAAGCACAATCATCAAGTATTTTTTCCTAATGTTGAGCAAAATGCAAGGAGACAGCATCCTTGATGAATAATTAAATATCAGATTTCATATGTGCTTTTCCAGAGCAGCTGTATGTTCCTAAAGCCATAAAGAACATCAATACCGTAAATAAGAGATGATGAAAACATGCTTTACCTGTGAACTCAACCTTGACCCTCACCTGCCCCTTCAGAGCTGCCAAAATCTATAGCTTTGATCAACATTCGGTCACTTTATGATCCCGTCAAGCAGTCCCTGTTGGGTCCTGTGATGGTTGTGTGGCAAAAGTAAGAGTCATGTCTGTTTAAAAGGATGATGCTGGCTGCCAATCAGCAGTCCCATTAGACACATCAAGAGGAAGAGCCTGAGGCTTTGTCCACTTAAGAACAACCATTATTACACAAGTTCCAAGTGCATCTATTTATGAGCATACTGGGTATGCATGGAGGTATTTGTGAATGGAAGGATAAGTGCGGCTCATTAAGTGTTTTCGAGGAAAATGCTAGACCACTTGGAGGTTAAGTGAGAGCATCCCTAAAGGACAGGACAATATTTCACTTGAGGTGTGAACTTCATCCCTAAGAGCAGGGGTCTGTAACCTGCGGCTCCAGAGCTGCATGTTGCTCTTCTGACCTTCTACAATAGCAAATAAAAATGATATAAAGAACTGTTTAATGTACTATAATAACAAATACCTTAGAAGCTTTAGGGTTTTCTAAAGAATATGTTAATTGAATTTTCACAAAAGTATTACATAAAAAGAATGAGAACTATGTTTTTAGAGCTATTTTCTTTTAATTAGCATGGAAATTATGTGTTTTAATATTTGTTCACATCTAATAACATCTGAAAAAATCCATGATTTATCTTTACGAATTGTTTTATGTTTTTCCTTTTTTCAAAAGCCAAAAAAACAAATTAACTGTTGGTTGTTTAAGATGATAGGAATTCTTCATGTTAAATAATCTGGCTTCAGTTCAAGCTGTGCAGAAACTCTTTGTGTTTTCTGTCTTGTACTTTTTGTTGCTACTTTAGTTGGACATGATGGCTGATGAGACCATTGCACAGGAATGAAGCAATACTAAAAAAGAAAGAATGCTGGTTTGACTCCATTATACTGAGTGATGGGTTGAAGACACATGCAGGACCCTGCAGATTGTCAGTCACCACAGAAACACACACACACACACACAAACACGAGGAGCAGAGGTGAGTGACTAGTGTAGAGTTAAAGCAGAACTGAGCTTTTGGTTGCAGACGCCAGTATGGTGCACATCCATCATGTTGCTGAATCTTTTGGATTAGTGAGTGATGAGCCTCAGTCAGCCGGTCGGACACTAGGTCCCAACTTCTGTTTTTGCCACAAAGTGAGAGACAAGGACGTGATCTATGAGGCTAATGAGAAGATATCTGGCATCATTAATTTTTCAAAGACAGAAAGGAGACTGGCAACAGGTTTGAGCAAAGCAAAAGAACGGATGTCTGAGCAGAGACACCAGAGGATGCTGCTGCACTACAGTCGGGGTGTTTCCTTCAACGGTCTGAATTAGAGGAAGATAAGTGTGAGAAAACGTTGAAAAAATGTTCTTACAGGATTAATATTATTTCAAAAACAACCGCAACAAAAAACATATCAAAAGACTTAACAGCTTCACTTTAAAAAACACAAGATGTTCCTACTCGAAGAGTCTGACATTATTATTAATAAATTTGGAATACTAGCTGTATAATCTATTAACAGCCAATTGTACGTTGATATATCGACTAAGAAAGAAACATTTGCCACATCACGAGTTTTAAAGTGCTTATATCTTGTTGCTTTTCTGCTTTTCATAATGTTACTTTAAAATATTATACTTACTGTTAGCTGAATTATTTCTTTTGCTATCCTGCCTGAGTTTTCCGCTCAAGTGGGGACGACTGTTGCAATTTTTCCTTAAACTGCTGCTGATGTCAATACAGCCATGAACCTGTATGTATCCCTCCCACCCCCCCAATTAATTTTGTGTAGAAACTCCACTGACCCTTTAGCTCTGTACAGCACTAAATTAAATGATAATCTGGAATTAAAAATTATATTTTTGCTGTGTTGAAATAATCCCTGTCTAAACTGATTGAACTAGTGACATTGATAACATGAAATGTATAAACAACACTGAAACCAATGCAAGAAAAAGAAGGTAAGTCATGAAATAGTGAGGGGTTCTGGACCAACTTGAATCATTTCAAAAAGCCCATCATGACTGTAAAGGGTCTATTAGGAGGTTCTACAAACGGTCCAAAGCATGTGTACACTAAGACTATGTGGCCTCCATGTGTTAATGTAAAGGTTTGCATGTCAAATAATTCAAAACGTATAGCTTTCCAGATGCCCTGGGTCAATGAGGTTGAAATCTGACCTCTGAGTCTGTGTGTAATGAAGAGGACCGACTAGAATACCTAAAGAACTATGTCTAATAATTCTCTTTGGCTCATGGCCTTGATTAGCTCTAAGACGAGAGGTCAGGCTCCTGACATTACGGAGGTGAAAAATGAGGGTTCATGGGTTAAAGGTCAGCGAGGACAAAAGGGGAAAATACGGAAGACTCTGGCCAGGCTTGGGTGCTAATTTGGTAAGGCCATTGAGGTCAAAGTGCTGCACTCTCCCCTTTCTGATTCTGAAAAACAGCAACAGACGCACTGAGCATGGCCGTCTAAGAATAAACAGGCTGTTTTAGATTTTTTTCTTTAGCTAATTCTCTTTCTAGGAATTCACATGCTTTTTACTCACCCATTCCTGCTGAAATAATCAAGTACTTTGCTAGTAACTCTGGGTTATTATGTTGTATGTCTACATATGTGTCCTTAGTACTTTTTGCCCTTGTCTTGTGCAGCATCCTCACCCACCCATGGCCCTCTCGTTCCACGGTGGCACTCTGGGTGCAGCTGCCAGAGCCTAATTGGTCCCTTTGGGCCCAGAGGGAGCTGCCAGCGGTCCGCTAAAGTGCTGATCATAACCAAGAGCAGTGGGCATCTGCTAAGACGAAACACTACTGCTGAACCACCGGCACGAATACCCAACAAACTCAAACACACACAGATTCTCATACACATGTATGCAGCCATATAAACAGTGAAAGGTCTTTCAAAGTCACAGCAGGCTACAGTTATAACAAGACTGGGTCCAGCACAAATATATTTAAATCAATAGCTTTATAATTAATAACAGGATATTAACAAAGAACACTACAACTTTAAAGAAGAAACAAAAGCATGAGGTCAATAAAGAAGGACCCTATGAGAATCAAATTTAGAGCTGAATTTCACACTTTAAATATATTCAGGTTTAGCAAGGTCATTTTGTTACAGATGATTTTATCTACCTTTTTGCAAACACATAAGGTCATAGATAAACAGTTGAACTCATTTTTTAGCCCCGCTCACTCAAATACGTCACATTGTTTACAATCTGAGAAGGGGTCTATAGGACTACAGGTAGTCACTGTGCTGTTTGGTGACATGATGTGTACCACACTCAACATGGAATAGAGGACGCAAAGGAAAGCGTTGTCTCAGGAGATTAGAAAGAAAATTACAGACAAGAAAGTTGAAGGTAAAGGCTATAAGACCAACGCTAAGCAGCTTGATGTTCCTTTGAGTACAGTTGCATATATTATTCATAAATTTAAGATCCATGACATTGTAGCCAACCTCTCTGGATGTGACCACAGGAGGAAAATTGATGTCAAATTAAAGACCCCCAGTCTAAAAAAGCTTGGTCTCAGTCATGGGTCTAGCAACAGGATAATGAACCAAAACACACAGCTAAAAACACGCAAGAAAGGCTGAGAGGAAAACAGCAAACTATTCTGAAACGTCGTTGTATAAGCCCTAACCTAAATCCTGTCGAGCATATTTGAAAGGAGCGGAAGCATGTTACCTGGAAAAAGGCATACTTCCAACCTGAAGCCAATGGAGTAGTTTGCTTATGAGGAAAGGGACAAAGTACGTTCTGAGAGAAGCAGAAGTTTCATTGACAGTTACAGGAAAACTTTGATTGCAGTGATTGACTCAAAAGGTTGTGTAACAAATTAGATATTATATATAATTGATTATATATTATATATAGTTGAGGGTACCATGATTGTTGCCCCAGCCTGTTTCATGAGTTTATTATTTTAAATCATTCTATTGATGCATGTTTAAAAAGCAATTTCTGACTTTAATTTGTTCATTTTAACTGAATTTGTATTTATTACTTTTCTCAGAGTCAAATTATTTCTGTGACCATTGCGGGTTTTTCTTTCATTAAGTGAGGGGCGCCAACAATTGTGTCTAAAGCTTGGTTTATGTTTGAGGAGTCCACAAGACGCGCGTGGAGAATTTACATCATTTTTGCCTTCAACGCTCCTCCGCTAGCACTCTGTGCGGTCTGAATTTAAACAAGGAGCACAATGGAAAATTTCTAACTACGCAGACAGATCCGCACGGAAAACATGGCGAGCAGCAGCTTCTGCTAGCGAGGGTTCGTAAACTTTAAACATCTAGAGACATCCTTTGATGCCTAACCCTAACCCTTTAGCTCATAAATATCACCACTGTCAATAGAGTGGGAAAAATCCAGGAAAGAAATGACAATGGCTCGTGAACGGCATGAAGAGGCTATGATAAAGTTGTAAACGGCTGTGATTTCTCCTTCCTCGTGTAGTGTGTGCTATAATGAGCCCTTAATTGTACATGTTGAGTCTAAGCTGAGCAACCTTAAAATCGTACTTTAACACTGGTAAGCATAAATATAAAAGCTAGCATAAGCTGTTATATCAGAATTTCAACGGTATTTTCTGAAATAAGAACCAAAACATTGCATTTCTTTATACAAAAATCCTCCTGAGGACCTCAGGACTGTTACCACTCAGGTTTAAAAGCTACTGTAAATGGTGAACATTCCAGCTTGATTGTTTAATTAATGTGGTATTTTTTTGGCTTTCTGATTGGCTCTGGACAGTGTACATATCAGAGATTGCTAAGGGTGAACCAGAGGTAAACACCTGATCTGTCTGCTACATATTTTGTCTGATGGCTCACAGTTTAACAAACTGATTTTCTTGTCTTCCCTTGTTTCACATTAAGTTTAATTTTCTTTCTCTAAATTGGAGTTTATATTATTAATGAGGGCTGTTTGGGTAATGAGTCCAGCATTACTGTCATTGAACAAGATGATCAATAATATCCGCTTGTGTCCCTGCAGAGACAGAGTGAAGTATTTAACAACTAAGACCCCCAAAGACATGACACAGATTAACCACACACACATCAGGTGCATGCACATACAGGCGCAGAAGCTCCGTGGACAGGAGACAAATTAACCACTTCCAAGAGAGCAATTCACAAAGGAGCAAAGGACAATAAATGGTCAATGATCAATACCTCCTACTTTACGAGAGCGCCCACACAATATCAACATTAAACCCAATGAAAACACCCAAGAATGTGCTTCAAATCTTAGTATAAAGCATGAATTTCTCCTAGTAGGTCTTTACTGATGATATTCTAATCTTTGAAAGATATGTGACATTCGTTTTCTTCCGTTTTAAACTCCTTTCTAACACTGAAGCTACAATGACAGGAGACAAAGTAGCCACTTCCCCCAGAGCAACTCACCACGAACCGCAGAAAATGAACTACCCCAGATCAATACAGTAGTCTCTCATACAGTTTATGCTGTCTTCTCCGCAGCTGTGCAGTTAAACAAGACCCAGTGCAAAAAATATACTAAGTTTAGCTTCAGTTGTAAAATAAGAATGCATGTTTGCTTTAACTAGAACTTATTTTTACTCACAGAAAGATGTGGTTGATTCAGACTGGCCACTGCTTAATCAATAACTGGCATGGTTATTGTGATTGCTATTACCATTTCATAGTCCAGGAGCATATTTCTGTATATCATTGGGCAATACCAAAGCATAAAAACTTCCAACCCTTCTAAACTCTTTCTATGTCCTCATTAATTTAGTTCTTAACAAAATGTTCAAGCCAATTCAAGCTTGTTCAAGTGAATGAATTTCTTAAAGTGAGGGAGCTTGGAAGGGGATCTCAATAGGCTATGTGAAGGTATTCTAATACAGATGCAGATTACAAGAGTTAAGGCTTGAAAGTCATTAGTGTCTGCCATGTCATCATCTAAGGATCTTTTTGTGAACACTACTGTAGTTTAGTCAGTAAGCCTTGAGGTCTCTGTATCAAAAAAAAGACTGTTAGTTGGAATCTTTGATTAAAATGGCTGGTTCAAAGGTCCACAGTTGCTATTAATTCAGAAGCAAAAGCATTGCATGAAAGGGAGCAGAGAAACTCCCAGACTTCCATCTTCACAGACAACTCTTCCAGTTCGGCTATGGGACACCCTAGGTGCTCCCAGGTCAGCTGAGAGTCATAGTCCCTCCACCATGTCGTGGGTCAACCCCTGGGCCTCGTATGGGCGGAACATGCCTGAAAATCTCCAGGGGCATGTGAAAAGATGTCTGACCCACCTCCACTGACTTCTCTCAATGTGGAGGAGGAGGGGCTCAACTCCAAGCCTCTGCTGGGTGACACCCAATGTCTAAGAAAGAGCGCAGCCACCCTATGAAGAAAGCTACTTTCAGCCCCTTGTATCGGGGATCTCGTTCTTATAGTTACGATCTGGATATCATGACCACAGGTGAGGGTAGGAGTGTAGACCGATTAGTAAATTGAGAGCTTTGCCTTTTAAACACATTTATCTCCTTATTTGCACATATACAGTTGTGGTCAGAAATTTACATACACTTAAAACATAATGTCATGGCTGTCTTGAGTTTCCAATAAGTTCTACAAGTCTTATTTTTCTGTGATAGAGTGATCAGAA
>JAUZNJ010028537.1:0-16017 GCA_034780135.1 Jordanella pulchra | reverse complement strand
CCTCTCTCATCTTTTTAAGTGGGAGAACTTGCACAATTGGTGACTGACTAAATACTTATTTTCCCCACTGTATAAATGAATGCCCAACTATTTGTTTACCTCTCTCAGTGCACTGTCAGAGCTATAACAAATTTGAAGTCAAGTTCATTGATTATGCAAACACTAATAGACACAAAGGTGATTCTAAATCCATAAACTGACCTCTGTTAAATTTGATTTCTAGATCAAAACAAACAAGAATACCCTTGCTCATAGAGATACCAAGAAAAGGCAAAGATTGTATTTTCACAGTGCACTATGACCGTACTTCCATGTGCACAGCATGAAAACTTAGTTTGGCCATGTGCCATGCAGCTGGAAGCCATCGCAACACCAATTACTTTCTGTCTCCTGCTCTCTCTCTCTCTCTCCCTCTCTCTCTCTCTCTCTCTCTCTTTGGAATTCACTGAATTCACTTAATTTCTTTTCCCTTTGTCCTTACCTTTTCTTTCTGTAAACCAAGAGCTCACCACACTGCTAAACACTCGGGTTGCCCTTTGCCTGCTCCTTAACCATCAAACTCACTTCATCTTCTCTGATTCAAAAGATTAAATCAAGTAACAGCTTCACTGAGACTTGGAATGTGTTCATCTTTAAACCTGGATCTGTAAAATGAACCAGCTCCACCTGTCAGAAACTAATTTATGGCAGCTCATGCGATGTGTGAAGAGCAGAAAGGGTGTAAACACTGATTACAGACTATGTCCTAAATGAACATGCCACCACAGTGAGCGATGGAGGAAGTGAGGGGGTTAACAGTGTAAACAAATGACGAACATAATGAGGATGAATTACTGCTTCGAACAAGCAGGCCTTTGTTTTCAAATATACCTGCTGCTTTCTCCATCTCTCTGAAACTCACTTGCATAAAACATGGAAAAATGTGACACGTTTACATGAAATACAAACTAATGTTTGGTCTTTTAAAAGACCTGGAACAGGGTTTGGTAAAAATGTTGAAATATTACATCAGAGGCATCTAAGTAAGCAGAGGCAGACTTTAAATAATTTCAACTTTTCAGAGGCTTTACAGTACTGTGGAAATGTTTTTGCTCTCGAAAGGTTTTTTGTCCAAACTTCGTCATAGAACAGGAAACAACACAAATCTTAATATCGGCTTAACTGCCAAGTTTGTGTACACAAACAATACATTTGACTTTGGTTTATCTTTGCTCTCACTGGTGTTTTTTTTCCAAGTATAAACACCAACAACAAAAATAGAAGTTGGTAGTTAATGTTTTATAGTTTAATTTCAGATTCCTACCCCACCACCTGTTGATGTGCCCTTGGGCAACGCACCCAAGTAAACAATCTGCTCACATTTGTGAATGACTGCTTGAAGCCGGATGAACCATGGTATATACAATTCAATCAGGCTAATATGATGCAGACTTCTCCTTTTTTTTTATTATCAGCATTGGTTTTGGCCTTGGAACCCTGCCATCAAAATCATTTTTGCCAAGTCTCTTCGTCATTGTTGAATCACATCCACTGACTTGTGGCTTAATTTTTTCTGTAGTTTTAAATAATGTAGAAAATGTCAATCATGTTCTAGTTCTAAGAATGTTAAGAACTTTAGCCGATGTCCAATAACCTGGCAAACCAAATCCATAATGTGTGGCATTCAAGTCTAGTTCTTCACATTATTAATTTGGGACTGGTCCAATCAATTCTGCTTGTTGGGTAGAAGAGATATTCAGTAGAACCTTCAGAGCTGACTGAACCAAGAGACATCTAGTGCCCACCTACATGCCCACCTAGCTGGGCTGTTTTTAAGTGCTTAGTTTCTCCCCAAGACATAGCTATGGGCTCAGCATAGAGAGTAAAAAAAAGGAAGTATAAAGAAGCTTTTTTTTCCAAATGCGACAGCAGAACCATCCCTGCGCAGAAAGAGGCCACTCATTAAAGGGGGGCAAATTGTAACGAGTAATATTCTCAAGTACACACACAAAGATGGAGATGCGGCTGGGCATCAAGCCAGAAGCTCCAAGAGAAGGAAACTTGCATTCTTGTGATGAAGAGTCATCAAGTATCAGGTTCCTTAAACTCCAGTGGGAGTTGGAGCCCCTCACCACACACACACACACTCGCTTAGAGCACTTCCACCTTCGTGCCACACGCTTTCTCACTCTGCCTTTGGGTCTGATGTTATGTATAAAATAGTTTTTACTTTGTCACACGACAGCCCACTAGTTTGAATGTTTTTCATTAGGATTTAGATTTTAACCAACACAACTTAGTCAAAATATATGAAGCGGAAAGAAAATATTTTCTAGACAAAAGAAATAAAGTTAAAAGATTTTTTCAGACAAGTCACAGTTTAGTAAAAGCTTAATTAAAGAAAAAAACATCTTATTATGCAAATACATCCTGCAGGTCTCATGGTGTCCCTTTTTTAAGTTCTCTTGAGCAATTTTCCTACTTTGTGTTTCCAATTCATGAAGCAGAGCCAAATCAGACAAAAAGTAGGTTAAAATCTTTTGGTCGGGAGGTAGGAGTTTTTGAATGAACCACAAACTTAATGTACAGACACAAGCTGCAGTGTAGACAAACATTTCTCACTGTTTGAACATCCCCAACATTTCATTTCAGTGATCTACTCCTCTGCTGGTAATATTTTCTTTTTACATTAAATCCTAACAGGGGTTCTGTATTTTTATTTGCAGAGTCTCAAATGTATCATCTACAAAATACCCTAAGCTGAGTTTGGGAAGTTTCGTAAAAGCATAAATTTAAAACATTTTGCCACAATTTATTTCAGAACAAATGTCAAAATAGCGAAGTAAAACCAACCCCCCCCCCCCCCAAAAAAACCCTGACTATTAAATTATTTTATTTTTACTTCATTGATTTTTATTCTATTTATTAATAACTTCATTAATGTTTGGTGTTTAACATAAAACAGCAGAGTTGCGCAACAGTGTGCGCTTTCCTTTTCACCTTCATCATAGAGAGTAATTGCCTAAGCCTCTTTCCCAAAGAAATTAACAGGTTAACCCGATTTTTCAAACACGCATCAACCCGTTAACAATCGGCATTTGATTCACTCCCAACTGGCAAAAAAAAATCAAAAAAAGAAATGTGTCTGATCCCCGCTGGCAAGCTTTTTTTTCTTTTTTTATAAAGGATCTAGTAGCATTTGTTTTGTGTCTTTCTTTTTTTATTGAAAGTAGGCAGAAAGGAAACAGGAGAAGAGAGAGGGGAACATATTCGGCAAAGGTCATCAGGCCGGGATTAGAACCAGTGACGGCTGCGTCGAGGACCAAACCCTTCGTATATGGGTCGCACTTAACCACTGCAACAAACACCTAGCAAAGTGTGTAGCCTCTGTTACCTGAGTGCTACGTGACTGGTGACATCATCAGTGTCACCAGAAGGACTTGTTCTATCATCTTAAGGATGAAAAGAGACATTCCCTCACTTAGCAGTTCAGTTGTTTCTTTTCTAAATTTTCCTTATGAACAGCTGATTAGCAATAGTTAAAGTGGATCAGAGTGTGCCACTATTATAAAATTAACAGGACTTAATAGAAAAGAATAGAATTCAACTTTATTGTCATTGCACTGTCGCAAGTACAAGCAACGAAATGTAGTTTCCATCTATCCAGAAGTGCTATACAGGATATAGATGTTTATATACAGGTGTACAAGGATGGTTAAAGAATAAAATAAAATGTTCTGTGTAAATAAAATATAAATATGGGAGCTATATGCACATATTACACAGATTATGCAGATTATACAGAATCATAATCAGGAGCAGTTTGTTATTACTTGTCACACATAGTCTGCATGAATATAAAAAACAGATGAGGCAAACATACAGTTATTCTTTCAACGTTTATTGAAATAAAACAATTTACGTCTTAACCGGACATCCTTAATCAAAAAACACAATATCTAACATAATAATGTTAGGCATAACCCATGATAATAATTGTGGATGCCCATGCTTTATATTAACCATGCTCAAGAATATGAAAAGTTGAGTTTTGTAGCTGACTTTCCTCTGGAATCCCCTCTCAGCCCAAAACAAGGCCATAGGACACCTTCCACTGAGGTGTGCCTAGCCCCCCCCCCACAAACTGCCCTGAGAGGATCGCATTGGAGGCAACATCATGACGCCAGGCCCACGTTCCAGATCTCCAGAATAACCAAGGTATGGCTCACATTTCGGAACAATCTTGCTGCAAAACAGAACACTTGCAACATTTTTCTTTGAGTTTCAGAACATTTCAGACGTTGTGAAGAGGCTTGGAAAGGCTGGAGGAGAAAAGCTTCCCTAATGTGTGTCTTGCTGGAACAAAGATCCCCTCCCCTTGCTGTGAGCCCGCCATGTTAAACTGCTAAGTGCTAGAGAAAACTCAAGCTTTCTAAAACAGATATGAGCAGAGGAACAAGTTGTTGTCCATGGTGTATTCAGACCAGGCTGCAGCGAAGGTGGTGGATTAACATGGAAATCCTATGCGAAATGCGTGGAGAAGGGCAGCGAAGCAACCAGCAGTGAATCCCACTGCTCCGCCCTCCCCTGGTGCTACTTAGATAGAACTAAGGTTTTGTCAACCAGCAGCATCGCATGGAGAGAGCAGAGCGGTGATCCCTGAAGTTTGAACAGAACAGAACTTCTCTTTGAAATCAAGAGACGGCCACCAGAGACTCGTTTTAGGTTAAGATTTTTTTTCACATAAAGGAATACAGAGAAAATAATGTTAAAGGTAGACATAAGGAATTTAACATCAGGATCAGCAAGTCAAGAGTCTTTGCACAATCAAGGACCTCCTAACTAAATATAACTATACGGCAGAATGTAGATGTTTGTTTCTTTATTTTTTGTCATTAAAAGTGGTAGACACATCCGATTTGATATCATTGCCAAAAGGTTTATTCTTTAAAGATTCACTTTAGAAATCATCTGACCAAAGCATCACTAGCGATTTTTTACAATCACCACATTGTTTCTTTTTCCTACTCCCCTATAAAGGCTGCGTTTGCAGACAGACATATAATAGTTATCCATTGCAGCACCATAACATTACTTAGAACAGAACATATGTGTAGTTGAAGCTCTTTCCACTAGATGCCAGTATCTGACTGCTCTATCTCTAACAAGTTTTTTTTTATGATTTTACATATCATTGTCTGCCCTTCATATAAAGTATTCTGCACATTTTTTGTGAAAGTAGGGGAATTATCAGGAAACTTTGTCCTTATTTAAGAGATTATGAAGTAGTCACGATGTAATCATCTCCTCTTTCTGGTCCTCTGCAGGTTCATTCCTGTGTTTGGACCAGATAACCCTTAATAAACACCCAAACAGTGCTTTAAGTGGCTTTGACAATTAAAAATAGAACTATATCACCTTAAACTGTGAAAACCGTATTGTTCTAATAATAAACTTTTTGTAACAGTATAAAATCTGTATATTTTGATATATATATATATTAATCATAGTTTTACAAGAAACATTTAATGGTATCACAATAAAAGCCAGATGAAGCACCTCCGCATTGCCTTTTGTGTCCTGCTGATTTGCCTGAGTGTAGGACATTGTTGATGGAGGAGACTAAATGTTTACAGGGAATGTCGCTTTCATCCCTGGTGACAAATGAGAATGAATTTGCTCAATTTTAAAGTATTTTTTTTTTACTTAATGCTCCTTTGAATGCACACACACCACAGAGTAATGCTTGTTGACCTATGTGCTCACATCAGCCCAACTTCATGTTTTAATTTGTAGCAATGTGCCCTTGAATGTTAACTCCAAATGTTGACCTCCCACTGCATAGACACGTAGACAAAACCACTTGTTAAATGTAATGAAAACCCACAATGGTCAAAGAAATAACTGGAGTCTTACAAAAGTAATAAGAAAGTAAAATAATATGAAGATGAAGAAATGAGAGACATAGCTTTTCAATCATGCATCAACAGGATGATTAAAAAAAAGTAAACTTATGAAACAGACCTGGACAAAGAATTAGTGTGCGCCTAGAAACGAACTGCAAATACAATACAGTAATGAACCAAAACATATAGCTAAAAATAGGAAAACATTGTACTATTCTGAACTACAAGCCCTGACCTAAATCCTATTCAGCATTTTTGGAAAGGGTGAAACATCCTGTCTGGGAAAGGCAGCCATTAAACCTGCAGTGGAACAGTTTGCTCATGAGGAGTGGACAGATCAATTTGAATTAATACAATATTGACTTTTAAGAGACGTTTGGAAACGTTTAAGCTACAGTGAGTGACTGATGAATATATTCTCTGCTAAGTGAATATCAATTCCCACCTTTGCTATCCACACCATTCTACATCTTTTCTAAAATTTTATTTCTTAAACTTATCAGGGAATCTGAATATATCTGCATCCCCTGCCTATTTTCACAAACATTCTCCTACTGATATCAAACTCATACCAAAACCTCAGAGAATAGGTATGATTGTGCGGGGAAACTGGCATCATTATAAACACTTCATTTCACAAACTGAGCAGAGGTTGAAGATCTTGGCAACATGTGAAACCTGCAAAAAATAGTAGCTATCGACTAAAACATCTCCATAAAAGTAAAAATCGCATTCATTCAAATGTATCTGTCCACAAAAGCTCTAAGTTTTAGGGCATTCATGCATCACAAATGTGAAAATAGAAATTAGGTTGATGTGCGTCCCCACGAAAGGTGATTCAAATCTCAGCAGGCATGCGTCTTTAAATTTTGTTTTGATCCATCTTTCTAAGTTATTACAAAATATTTTTGTTTTTTTGCATTCATAGAAAATATAGTCTTTTGTGTCTATATTCATTTCACAAAATGAGCCTTTATTACCATCAATGTTGAAACTAATTCTATGGAGGGGTATATAGTATTTTAGATTTTAAAGTGTGTTTCTTTAACCTTTAGTTGTACAGGGAGTTTCAGATACAAGCGTTTTAACTGTTCAGTAGAATTTTTTTTTATTTTTGTAGAGTATGTTATTTTTGTTTATCTTACCAGGGATTAGAGTTTCGTTTAAATAGTTTCTAATTTTAAGGTTATTTAATATTTTCTCTGTGAGTTAAATCCCATTAACAGATAGGCAGATAATGGTTTATGGGATGATAAACTATCACATTTTGAATTTGATTGATGAATTGTGTTGGTAATGCTTTAACTAATCTAGTAAATTCAGTTTAAGGGGGTAATAATTATGGCATAAAAAGTGTTATAAAATGGCTGGTGTTATAAGAAAGACTGTTTATTAAGGATAGTACAACATAGAGAAATTATAATATAAAACACAAATATAGATTTAAGTACTACATTTCACGTAGGAAATTGTTCATATATAATTTTCTTTCTATATATAGTCTTTAATGATTACACTTACACTCCTTTTTCATTTTTATTATAAGTATATGGTTGACAACAGTTTTCAATGGGATGAGAACATTTAGACACCGTGAAACAACGAGAGTTTTTTTTTTTTAAGGAACGTGTTGAAACGAACAAGGAGCTGCTGGCTTTCAGATGCACTACACCCGCTTTTCCAAATTTGCAAATTGTACATCCGTCCAGGAGGTGGCGATGATGAGCCAGGGTGTTTCCTTCTGTCCCTTATTAAACCAGGAAGCAGGCTGTGTCGGCCAACACAAGAAAGCTGTGTGTTACAGCCCGATATATTTGTCTGCGTTAAAAATGTCTTCGGGTGAATTTCTTAAAGAATTTATTAGGGAGAAACTGACCGCTGCTACTGAAGAAATATTCAAAGAGTTTGATAAAACCATCGTCCGGTACGAGGAAGAGCTGGATAGGCAGCGTAGACTCCTGGAAACCTGCTGGAAACCTCAAATAAAATTTGATGAAAAAGGTTTGAAGGATAACTGCTATTCTTGTTATTTTAATTACTACAGAGCTTCGTCAAATCTATTGTTGGGGATGTGTAGGCTATAAAGGGTACGTGCTGTAGTGGTGCAAGTAAAAATATTGCTGAAGTAAATGTTTTGTAATGATTTTTTTTTTACTGCTGCTGGATTCTTCTAAGGGTTTTAAACTAACCTTAAAATATGATCGACCGTCATTGCATTTATTTTCGGTTCTGGAAGTGATGCCCCACTCTAGCCAATGACATTTGACTGGGCCAACAGCGTGACCTTACATTGTAATGCGTTTGCAAATGCATGTTATCATTTAATAAGATGACTATTTTTGGATTTGCACGCTGAGATCAAACAAGCACTTTTTAAATATTGGGGTGACAAAAAATTGAGCAATGCCTCCACATTCTGCCTCCAATGCCTCCAGTGTGCAATGAAAATCATGTTTGTTTGAAAACAGACAAACGAGCTGCTTGGCAGAGGTCTGACTCTCCGAGTGCTTCTTAGTTATTAATGTTGTAATTTTCTTTATCATAGTCACGTTAGTAAGCATTTTTTTCTTTTCATTTTGCCTATACAGACCTCCCTTATTTCAAGAGGGAGGAGGAGGCTTTTACTGAGCAGCAACTCCACAACCATGAGAGGAATTCAAGTTTGCACCAAGAAGAGCCTGATCCTCAGCTAATTTATGAGAACTATGAAGAGGGGGGAAATCTGCCAACTAAAGAGAAACAGGGAAAACTTGAACTAATACAAACGGAAGATGAACAGGAAGAATTAGAACCTCCAGAGATGCAAGAGAACCAAGGTGAACTAGAAATGTTCTGTGTTAAAGAGGATCTCGAAGAACCAGAACTACCACCCATGAAGAATGAACACGATGAACTCTGTGTCAGTTTGCAGAAAGAGCATCTAGAATTAAAGCAGGAGAATGATATGGGTATGGTAAATCTTATCTACAAGGAAAAGGAGCAAAAAGAACAGGAACCAAACTGGAATCAGATCTTTGAACCAAATAATCAAAATCAGGAAGTTAGCAATCATGAAGAATCAGGATCAAGTAGAGATGAAGAATTGACACAAAATGTGACTTGTCCAACAGTCCAAGGTCAAATTCAGAATGTAGACAGTCTAGAGGTAAAAAGACAGAACACTTACATGAATGATAAATTGTCTTGTAAAATTTGTGGTAAATATTTTGCCAGGAAGTATTTAAATCAGCACATACGAATTCACACAGGAGAAAGACCTTTTTCATGTTTGACCTGTGGAAAAAGTTTTAGTAAGCGAGGGAACTTATCAAGACACGTAAAAACCCATACAGGTGAGAAGTCTTTCTCATGTTTGATTTGTGGGAAAGGATTTATCCAGCAAATTCACTTGATCTGTCACATGAGAGCTCACACAGGTGAAAGGCCTTTCTCGTGTGTGATTTGTAGAAAAACGTTCACACTAAAAAGTAGCTTGTCTGATCACATGAAAGTAGCTTGTCTGATCACATGAGAACTCACACAGGCAAAAGGCCATTCTCGTGTGTGACTTATGGACTAGGTTTTAGCAAATGAGGAAGTTTATTTCACCACAATAGGATTCATGCTGGTGAAAGGCCATTCTCATGCAGGATCTGTGGAAAAAGCTTCAGTCAGAGAAGTAATTTTACTGTTCATATAAAAGGTCACACAAATGAGGAAATTAATTTTTGTACAATTTGTGGTTTAGGTTTTTCTCTAAGTAAAGACCTGACTGAACAATCTTGTAATATTCTCAAACACTATTGTTTGTTTATTATTTCCCAGGAGGGAGGTTGGGATCGGTCAGTCATTGATAACTTCATGTTATTGTCTTTTATGATTTTATGACTATTCTGCCTCTTAACTGGATTATGAACTAAATTATCAGCTTCCAAGCCTGATAAAGACTTTGACTGATGTACTGCCTGTTGTGTATTCTTTTAATATAATAGTTTGGAACTTCAAGTATTTTTTTGTTTGTTTTTGTAAAGATGTACTGTAGTTCATACATTGTTTTTATGCTTAGGCATGTTGTTATAAACCCTGTTTGGAAAGGGATGCAGAAATCTGACAATTGGTCTATATGAAAGTGAAGAAAGTTTTCATTTTCTCCAAAAAAAAAGTCTCAAAATGTTGCAAAAAATTAAGAAAGAAATGCACCTAATAAAATCTAGTCTAAATAAAAAAGAAGTTAAAACAGGATGATGTAAAAACATTACAAGCGGCGCCAACACACTTACCTAGGCTGTTAAACATAAAGGAACCTACATGTAGTAACATCTGCTGTGCTTGTCGAGTGATGCAGATAGATGTATTTTGCTAGTTGTGGATTGAGGCCTGTTTTGATGACATTGGTGATAAAAAATTAAATTGACATTTAAGTCCTCAAGAACAGGAATTGGCTTCTTTTTTGAAAGCTGTTTTATAAGGTGCAGCCAAATGCTGCTGATTCTCCTATCACATTTTTTTCTGTACTGGGATTTCATAGCTCTAACGAGGAACTGTTTGAAACTAAGCACATTAATAAGGTAATTATAAAATAAAAAGCTATAAACAATTGCCCCTAGTATATAATTCTTCTCAGTACAAGGAAACATTCTGCTAGAAGGTAAAGGTAAAAAGAATAAGTATGAAATATGCAGGACTGTTTTGTTGCGGTATTTCAATATAAATGATGCATCAAAAGTGTAGGTTGCTGCATCCATGCCTGATCAAAGTCAGGGCTGAACAAATTAATAAACTATTGAAGCAGTCAAATAATTTAGCAGTCATGTAATTTTTCAAAAGAACAACCCACTCCGAGGAGTAATTAACCCAAAACCTCCCGAAAATGTTTCACATTTTATATTTAAAACCAAACACCTTTGTAATCTTATATAAAAACAAATTATATAAAAACGACTCTTCAGTTACCTAGTAGTGTCAAATTATTCTTGAAGTTGAATTTTTTTGTTTAATCCTGACAGTCCTATATAAACATGCATACATGTTTCACTGTTGGTGTCAAGTCAGTCAGAAAGGGTGACTTAAAACCAACTCTAGCTGTAGATGCTTCCTCAGCTTGAAATGTTATGTAAATATGTTATTTAGTGGTAAAAAAAAAAAAAAAAAGCTAGTTTTAAAACTCGATTACTAACTGGCATTTATTTCTTATGTTTTTGTATTACTCACAAAATAAGTGTAAGTAGTTCAAAGAAATATCTGCAGCTTGTGCTAATATTTTACCCCATAACTATGTATATTCTCATATAAACGATAGAATACAAATATATAAAATATGAAATAACTTTATCAGGGTTTAAAGATATTTAGAATAGGCTTTAAGTGGGGAGTGCACAAGCGGATGGAATGAGAGTGCAATGATTTAGATAGAATATTGTAAATGGATTAAAAACGTGCAAAAGTTTCAGATTACTGACAAAAAGCCACGCGCTGTGTCATGTTATGAGGCAAGACAGGAGAAGCTATCCGGTTGGAAAGTCGTACTTGCTTTTATTAGCTGTAGCACAAGTATCAGCATGGAGTAACATCAACTAACTCGCCTTCCAACCCCTTTCTTTTGGTAACCCTATCTCCCCAGAGCACCCCCAGTGGTCAGGAGACCAAACTACTACTTGAGATATACAATAGGAACTAACCTCACAACACGCTGTAAAGTTATCTGGCCTTTTGTGATCGATTTAAGCCCGATGTAGATCTGCGAAAGACAGCTAAATTTGTACGGTTTTTGTAAGTAACAAGCACTATTATTTCCTTCATTAGTGGTGATACTGAAAGGAGACTTGACTTTTTATGTGGTTTATTGCCTTACTTTAATCATGACCACAATTTGCACTTTGTGTTGAATCTGACCTAAATAATTAAATTTGGTTATTCACTGTTATGGTTGCATGTGCAAGTTTGGTTTGGAGAAACGTGCGTGGAGTCCTGACTTAAATTAGAAATGATGCTACAATTATGGATTGAGTACGGAAAAAATAATTAAGTTGAAGAAGCAGAACTTTAACATTAAAATGAAAAAGTACTCGTCCAAGAAATTCAGCGTATTGATCATGCATGTTCAAAGTTGAGCCTCAAGGGTCGCTGTCCTACAGGTTTTTGATGTTTCTTGGCTTCAGCACAGCTGATGGCACTGCAATTAAAGCCTGCTAACCAGTTATCAATGGAAATAAGCAGTGCTGAAGCAGGGAAACCTCAAAAAACCTGCAGGACAGCAACCCTCAAGGGCCAACTTTGGACATGCCTGCTGTTAAGAATAGATCAGGGGTTCTCATTTGTGGACCTCTACCTCTGCCCTACATTTTTAGATGATTCAAATGACTACACTGACTTCTCAGCTGCCACCTAGTTCTGAAGATGGCTGATTCGTTTAAGTTGTGTGTGTTGCAGCAAGAAGACACACGAAACATGCAGGGTGGTGGTACTTGAGAAACAGGTTTAAGAACCACTGGAATAAAATCAATAACAGTCAGGAACATGTCCAAGTAGAGTAGACTAACAATAACTTTTGGAGTGTTTTTATATTTGATAAAAACAAAAAACAGAATTGCAGCATCCACTGTAATTTATCCCAAATGCATTGCGGTCAGGAGAATATGCAAGTTTCTCCGCCTGAAACTTTATGCAGCTTCAGCCACGAGGGTGATTGAACTTGATTTAACATAATTTAGTGGTTTGGCCTCATACTTTACGCAGCATAGTGTATATTGACATGGGGAAACTTGGTTGTGCCCCCATGAAAACACACTGGCCCCACCCTGGCCCCTCTAGTAAATATGATGTAGAACCGCCACTGAGAAGATGGCAAACCAAAGTTATTTTAAAAGCACACTGAGGATTCAAACAGGTCAGTTTCATAAGACAGATTTAATGAAAGATTTCTTTCAGTAAAAGTTTTTTAAATATGATATCCGTTTTATGAAGAGAGTTTACTCAAACTCTCTCCGTTACCATAGTTACCATTGTTCCTAGAGCTAACCTGGTCAGGAGCTGGTTTTAAACATTAAACATTCTTCAGAAGAGGGTCCTGAGACCGTCTATAGATGTGCTTTTAAAGTTATCTTTTGGAGCACTGCTGTTTCACCTTCCAATCCATCACGTACATCCATGACCTTATTCCTCACAGTTAGAGCATTGCACAGACTTCTTAAAAGCAGCACTAACAAACTTTCAGTTTAGGTCAACATTGGCTCCCCTGAATGGACAAAAGTTGTATTTATTTTGCCTAAAGGAAGACAGGAAGATAATTCCCATGAGCAACAGCGTGGTAAAGACCATACCGTTTACAATCCTGAACTCCTTGTCACTTGCAGTTGGATTAAGTACATTTCTGTTTCCAGTGGCTGCTTGAAAGATGAGTAGCGATGAGGTAATGAATCTTACTGTGGCGAAACGATGTCATATGATGACGTTGGAAATAAGAAATGTTTAATTTTGGTTGTGAATTATCTTGCTGCCCCCAATCCTAATGTAATGTTATCATGATTACAACAACTGTGGCAGGCAGTTTGACATTTAATAGTTTGACTGTATTTCACATATCAGAAATACACATTTAGGCAGACTGATGAATGACAAAACGGCACTTTAATGGGTAAAGATTTCTAGGTATCTTAAACTTATTTCTTTTGGTTATTTTGACATTATGAAATCCAATTTCTTCTGGCAAAAGTGTAATTTGGGAAATCTGTTGTTACAGTTTGACTTGGACATGATTTTGACCTGGAAGAATCCTATTGTAGTGATCAGCAAATCGAACAACAGAGAGGAGAATGCTTTTAATAAATGTCAAAAACGGCCTGCCATAACGGACTACAAACTATATATTCTGTGGACAAATGAATCATTCGGATAGGTGTGTGTTGTGATATTTTACCATATATATATATACGATTCATTCCGGTAAGGGGGGTAGATATGTTATTTACTCAGATATTATTCAGACGGTCATATATTGTGTATAAACACGCGCCCTACTGGCTGCTTGTTAGAAAAATAACTGAAAGTGTGAATCGAGCTCAAATCACGGTCAAAAGGAAAATTCTGCACATGTATAGATTAAATTCAACACAACTTCCATTTAAAATATAAGTTTATTTACAAAATGTCATTCAGCTCCAACTGAAACATATTTCAGTTGAACACTCTTGACTAAGAACTTGTGAAACTCAACTAAAACTAAGCTACTATGTACAAAGAAGAAGGAAAAACATCCTTGAAACTCATAATCAATGAGATGATGCAATGATATCACAGTTTAGCGTGGATTTTATGTTTGATAACCAAAGTTTATCTTAAAGAATTTGAAATGTGATCAAATTAGGCTATTTTGGCTATTTTAGAGCAATTGGGGTGTTTTCAAACAAAGTTACAATGCAAATTCTAGAGGTGAATAAAATATTATTCGACTAAATAATGTTTTATTAAAAGATTTGCTTAATCAGAAATCAATAACATTTAGTTAATTGAATTTTGATCTTCAACTGAGCTAACAATTAGCAGAAATGAGGATTCCATTAAGCAAGTTTTGGTCATAATTTGGTAATCAAACTGTAATGAGTATATGAGGAAACACTGTTTAAAACCCTAGAGAAATAAAGCTTGTTCTAGCTTTATAACAGCTTAAAACATATTTAACCATGAATATTTTTTTAAAAAGATGGGATTGGAAAGTAGAGTATTAGTCTTGCACGAAATAATTGTATTTAAAATAATTTCACCGTATGTTTAGTGTTTATCTACCATGTAATTTTCATGGTTTTCTTTTCATATATATATGGGAATGATAAAATGGGTAGTTTTATACAACTTCTTTTTTTATTTCACTGGATGGTTATTTCTGTATTTGTCTGCACTCGTGACACACTTCTTTTGTCCAGTAGTCGGCGCGTGTGAGCCAATGAAACAGAGAAGCCCTGTGTCCGTTAGCAGAGTTAGCTGTAGCAGTGTTTTATTTCAGCTTTGATTTGGGACTTTGATGCAAACATGTCTTCGAGTCGGTCTCTGAAACATTTTATCAGGGAGCGATTAACCGCTGCTGCTGAAGAAATATTCGCAGAATTTGATAAAACCATCGTACAGTACGAGGAAGAGATAGATCGCCAGCGAAAACTGCTGGATATCTGCTGGAACCCACAAATAAAGCTACAGAGAATAGGTATGAACCATCAGAGATTTACTGTATATGTTTATTAATCACAGAGCTGCATGACAGTCCTTTGATCTGAGAGGTGTTTTGAGCAAAACTGTGCATTATTGGTGGCTGCATATTTGCCTGGTTAGAAATACAGCAAGTGCTATTAAACCTTATGTGATCGATTTTGAGCCCGATAGAGGTCAGGATATGACAGCCATGTCACTTTGCACAGTTTTAAATTAATAAGCACTGTTATTTTCTTTTTTCGGTCGTGCCATTGAAAGGACATCGAATATTTCATGTGGTTTATTGCCTTACTTTTATCGTAAGCATAATGCGACCTTTTAATCGTGTCTGACCTCCATGTTCCAGTCACTATCATAGTAGCATGTCTATAAAGTTTGGTGTGGAGAAACTTGCTTGGAGTAACGACCCCCTACGAACCTTTAGACTTTTTTGGATGAATTAGAAAGGGTGTTACAATTGTGGTTTTCTCATCTAATTATGAACACACCTTTATATTCCGTGGAAGATGCTTAGATAATGGCAGAGGGGAGTAGAGTACAGAAATTGTACTGAAGCAAAAACAGGACTGTAACATATTTCTACACAAAATTAAAAAGTAGTTGTTTAAGAGTTATAAAGTATTTGGTAAAAAGGCGACTCAAGCACTTATGGGCTGCCTCGTGTAAAGTTACACAGCCAAAAAAGCAATGTTTTTGGTGGTTTAGCATGTTGTAAGGGAAAAAAGGGGGTTTCGTTCATCCAAGTCATATTTTTACAGTGTCACTCAAACATTTATAATGATATATTTTACATTAGAACAGGATTTACCAGAAAGTCCACACTCTCATCTTTTCAGGAAGTTTTAATTTTTGTGCCTTACTATCAGCCAGCTACTATCCTCTTATATCAGCAAAGGAAAATTATAGATACACACTTCGTGTTGGAAAATTGTGTTTGGTGACTGACTTTTAT
>JAUZNJ010028536.1:0-16018 GCA_034780135.1 Jordanella pulchra | reverse complement strand
AGCACTAGTGGCTCGTTTTTCTGACAGTAGGCTGACAGGAAAGGGGGTACGAGAGGGGGGGAGACATGCAGGAAAGGACCACAAGCCGGATTTGAACCTGGGTCACCCGCGTCGAGGACTAAGGCCTCCATACGTGAGTCGTGTGCGCTAACCACTGCGCCACCTGCACTCCCACATGGTAAATTTTTACAATTATATATTGTCCACCCGTGAAATTGCTCCATTTGGTCATCAGAAGATGATCTGCATATCGATGACGGAGCAAGCAAAAAAAAAAGGGTTTGTACACGCTGACTGCTGAATTGTAAATGCAAATAACTTTGCGGAATCTTTAAAAATCTGCTCTGTGCATAGTACATACAAATTTGCATGTATTGTAAGAGGCTCAAACCTTCTGAGGATCAGACCCATAGAGTTATTTGGAGTCCATAACAGATACTAGAAGAAGACTTGGAAGAAGAGCTATAGATTCTTCCGGATTGCTCTACAGATTAATTTATGTCTGCACAAGCAACTCTTGCTATGTGGGATTGCTGCTTGCATGAATGCTACTTTAAGCCAGCCCCTGCTTCCTTACGCCTATCCCCCACATGACAAAACATACACACCAAAGACTTTTCGAAAAAAGAAATCAAAAAAAGAAATCAAAGGCTTTATGCTTTCTGATGCATTACATTTAACTGCTGAAATATGAATAGGTTTCCTTTAAATGGGGTCCACTGGGTGTGCAGGTGGCAGTGGTTAGTGCGCACCATCCATGTATAGAGACCTTAGTCCTCGACGCGGGCGACCTGAGTTCGAATCCGGCTTGTGGTCCTTTCCCGCATCTCTTTCCCCTTCCCTCATACCCCTTTTCCTGTCAGCCCACTGTCTGAAAAAACAAGCTACTAATGCCATAAAAACTAAAAAAAAAAAAAAAAAAAAAAAAAAAAAAAAAAAAAAAAAAAATGGGGTCCACTGTGTCTGTGAGCTATTAGCTCCATTGTCTTAATAAACCAAACCTAGCTAACAAAGCTAAGCCCTTCTCCGGCTTCCACTCATTGTTATTCCCATGGGAACTATCATATAAGTTTAAGAATCAATTTTCAGTAGTTTTTATTACTTTCTGATCAGGTAAATCTTTAAATAAAATACCTTATTAACCAAATTTATTTACCCCTTGGATTTGCTTAATCTAAAACTGTAAATAACTTGTTTTGGAAGCTGCAGATCACTGGTGAAGAACTACTGTATCTGTTTGCATGCAGAACGACAGGGGTTTGGGACAGGGGCTGCTGGACGAGAGATTAAGCAAAAGACAATATAGTGGAGGGCAACTGTGTAATATTTAAGCTTAAACTCTTTTTGCATACAAAACCCAATCACCAATACGCATAGACCATTACTGCAAATAGTTCCATGCCACCACTGGCCTAGAGCCAAATCCCCATATCAAAAACCACCAACCATTTGACTTTCATAGCTTAATCTACATCAAACAACTAGACAAACCGAGCATGGTAAGAGATTAAGCAACATTTTTCTAAAGACATTAAGAAACCCATTTAGAGGAAATCTCACAAAGTGCCTTGAGGTATTTTTCTTTCTACTGCCAGACTTGGTTGGTTCAGGTTTCAGATAAAGGATAGAAAATGTGTCTGTAATCTGAAGGAAGCAGACCAGTATACCAAATGCTGAAACATAAAGGTGTAAATTTTAAAAAGAGCTTCTATATATAGATTTGTTCTTAATGGAATGGGTTTAATCTCAGTGAGAACAGAGCTGAAGACATCTTGGGGATGACTCAGAGGTAAAAGGTTAGAAGTCTGTCAGAGTTTGGTTTGATTTCCCATCCTTTCTATTCTAGAAACTTCCTAACGTGTCTTGTTACACTTGAGGTCAGCTCTCCTCAGTGTGGCTTACTTAGAGATCAACTGGGTACTCAAACAAAAAGCAAAAATAAAATAAACAAGACAAGAAGTTTCTTAAATTGTGGCAGCCCTGGTGTTGAAGTCAAAGCTCTCTAACCCAGTATTTTAACCCAGAATTGACGGATTAATGTCCAGCAAGATCTAGAAAAACTCATTCATATATTTACTTTTAGTAGAATCGATCATTGCAACAGTGTCCTTATAGGTTTGCCTAAAAAGTCCATCAGCTGCAGCTGATTCAAAACGCTGCTGCCCGCGTTCTCACTAGAACTAAAAAAGTAGAGCACATCAGCCTGGTTCTGAAGTCCTTTCACTGGCTCCCTGTAGCTCAGAGAATAGACTTTAAAATCCTTCTGTTAGTCTATAAATCACTGAATGGATCAGAACCTAAATACATAACAGATTTGTTATCAGTGTATCAACATCCCAGAACCACCCAGGTCTTCTAGTTCCAGCTACCATGTCCACCCAGAACCAGAACACCCAGAACTGTGCTAAACTGTTAACTGAGGTGCTATTAGTTTAAGGTTCTGGTCCAACAGTTTTATCTTTTGCATGTTTTTAATGTTAATTTCCTTTTCTTTCTTTCTATTCTATTGTCTATTTCATGAAAGCAGGTTGAATCGTCCATGTACTGAACTGTGCTATACAAATAAACTTGTCTTGCCTCTAATAGGTCACTTTCCAACATTAAAGCTGAAGTGAGGCAGACAAGTTTCAGCCAGCCTGAACATCCCTCAACGCTGGTTGAAAGTAAGCACTTTCCCATGTGCCAATGGACTCTGGACAAAAGAGCATTTTTGGCCACAAAATAAATAAATAAACCTTGTAGCTAAATGTACAGATAAAAAAACCAAATCTCAGTTTTGATTTCTTCCAAATTTTCACTGCCTCGGTTTGCAGATACCTCAAGCCCCATTCATCTGTTCAAACAACCAAACACATGTATTTTTTCCATCAGAGTACCTGCTTTATTACACTGTTTGGTTCTATGTTCAAAAAAGGAAAATGTTTATGTTGCTAAAAATATTGTTTGCCCACAATGACTATTTTTTCACTTTAAGGGAAGTTTATACGCCTGAGGAAACTTTCCCTGCTGTGAAGCACGAGGGCGGCAGCATCAGATTGCAGAAGTGTTTTTCACAGATAACATTGATAATAAATTGCGGCTCTCATTCTCAATTAGAGTTTAAACATCTTTAAAAAATTCTATTAACAGTTTTTGAAACTGTTTAAAAGTGGACGAATCAGTTCCTGTTAGCCAATATTAACCTAGAAAACTAGAGGAAGTCAGAGATGCTTGAAGATCACTGAGATCATCATAATTCTTAACATGGACGAGTGAGCTTCTTACTGCTGGACGTCTGGGAACATAATTGACTTGAGTTTATTGAGAGCATCTGCAGGATGGATCAGTTCTACTTTACTTCTATCTCTGTAAATTTTGTGAATCTGTTCAAGGCTGAAACTCTAACGCTGAAATGTTTCTCACGGAGATTTAAAAGGCCATATTTACAAATTACAAGCTATTATTTTAACTCATAAAATAAAACAACAGTAGAACAGTACAAGATATAAACTACAGTATTTCATTTTTTTTCCCTATTAAAGGCTGCATCCATCTTTGCTAATATAAAATTCATGGGTAATTTTTATTTCCTGTGTGTTTAAGTAATTAAGCTCACTCGCATCAATAATTACGAAGAAGTAAATTTGAGTTAGATGCGAAAAAAACCACCTTTTTTTAAAAGTGCGGAACAGTTTTACTATTTTTGTCTATGAAGCACTCAGAGATTTATGACCTAAAGAAAGATGCTTAAATGTGTTGAAATAAAGACTTGATGAATCCTAGAAGTTATTCACCCTGGTTTGTCCAAGTAGCATTAGGCTACCTCATCGGCGTTTGCTGTTCCTGGATGAACTCTGTCCATTTCTCTCAAGTTTCCAATTATTTTAAACTTCAAAATCATTGCTGATGCATTTATATATTTGTCTATTCTCTTGTGTCCGTTTCCTGATTGTAAAGCAAAGCTGCATATGCTTTAACTGAATGGCAGGTTCTCTTGTTTTTCAAATTATGCCAAATAGGTACAGGAAATGGGCCCCTCAAATTAAACTTTGGATATTTCTAGATGATTTTGCACCTTTTATACAATTTTAAAAGGGTTACCAATAATTGGGAATGTTGCTGTGTTAGCAGGACTTGTTTCATTGGAGTAGAGTGGAGGGAAATCGATTTTACCCTAGATGGTGTTCGGTGTCTTTAACCAGAGTCCTGAGTGTTCTAGTATCCATGAATATTTGCATGTGTTAAAGAATCATGCATCTTTAGTTAACAGCAGCGTTCACAGCCTCACCTCCAGGTTCCAGGTCTGCTTGACGTATTCCCTCAGCATTTTCTCCCTCATTTTGTCAAAAACTCCAATCTTTACTGGCATCTCCGGAGGACGCAGGCAGGGCTTCCTCAGGAGACACACCAGCCCGTCTGGGTCCTTGCTGTAATACTCGCAGAGCTCCCCGGGGCCACAGTGAGGCTTGCCGCCTGTGATGCAGTAAGTCCCATTTAGTTGTTTCTCTATGGTGTAATGGTGGAACTCCAGGTTCCATACTACGGACAGGACGTAGCCTCCGAGACTGCGGAGACACTGTCTCAGCAAGAAGAGGCCGTCAGCCATGCCAGCCAGCTTCAGGTGCTGCTCGGCGTCCGAGCGACTGATGCTGCCGTAGAAGAAAGGCAGCTCGACCGCTGGGTCGATGGACATGGTGAGTCCTGGGATGAATCAAGCAGGACCTGGTCTTGAGGTTCTGGACACAGATTTGTGAACGAAAACTGGATGAAAAGAGGAAAAGAAGATTATTTATGTAATATTTTCTATTAGTACACCAAATCTACATCAACTTTCTGCCACCTTTGACCTTTCAGCCTTTCAGATCTTTCCCTATCTGCCCTACTCATTCATTTACCTTAATTGACAGAACTGAAAAAAACCTTTAATAGATTAATCGTGGAAAAATGCATCATTTAAACCAAAACAAAACCCTCACCTCTTCCTATCCAAGTTTTGCTGTTAGGCTACAGGACAGACGGGGCTCTGAGCAGAACCGTGTCTTTCAGAATATCAGCTCTGCAGTGAGGAGCCAGGAGCAGAATTATATGTCTGGATGAGACATTCTGCTTTTAACACCCACACTTTAAGATTGCATGAAGTTTGCAGATTAACAAACTGGTGACAAAAGCCACAACAGGAAACTGCAGTCCGCCCTCACAGCCTCATTTCTCCAGCATGTCGCTCTTCCGTTGAACAGGTGCTCTTTGGTTCTAGATGATTCCCTCTTAGAAGTTCTTTTTTTTTTTTTCAAATATGTCCCTTACTGCAGAAAAAAACCCTACACTCTGTCTGGAGATAATGTAGAATATTCCTGAAACTATGTTTATGTGTGGTGAATTTTAAACATGATGTGACGCTGGTGTGGTTTGAGAAAACAACACATTAAAAAGAATTAAAAAGAGGAATTCTGGAATATTTCTGTGATAGAAAAGCTGCAGGTTTCAAACAGAAACAATCACAACGTGGCAGACACAGCAGCTCATAAAAAAGGTGACGGAGGTGTTGAGAATGTCAAACAAAGATAAAAATCTTGTTTAAGATTTATTGGCAGTTAAAAACAGAAACAAATATGCCTTTGTGTGAGGTTTTATATCTTTAAAAGCATCAAAACCGTTAGTCTTTCTGTATTGGAAAGTTCTTCTCACCCATTTCTGATGACTCAAATCCATTCAACAATTTCCATTTTTAACTGAAAGGCTTTTAGCACTTGAATAGGGAAGTGGTCTTGTTTTCAAAGAGAGATAAAACTTTAAAAGTCTAGGAAATCGTAAAAATAAACAAAGCAAAAAGTAGAAAAACAAGTTCTTTCACCACAATTTCCTGGCCTTAAACCAGATTTAGTACCCACATCCACAGTGGACAACCAAACCTAAAGGCGAAGCTGCCACATGAAGCAGGACTCCACTGTGGCTTGACCTCTCAGCTCGCCACAACACAGACAGCCAGACGATGCTATGGCGTGGAAAAACACACCGATGTTTAGGTGAGCCAGGATGCTGTGGCAGAAAACAATTGAAAGAAAAAAATACAGTTTTGCTTCTACTTTAAGGTCTGGTTCAGGTTAGAAGGAACCGAGCAAAGAGGAATAAAATCCATTTACATTTAGGCGTAAATGTGGTACAGAGATGTTCAACAGTGTTTTTAAATTCAGTGTAGCTTCGGGAGCATCTGTGATATTTATTTTTACCTAAACTCATACAGGGCAAAACAACCCCCTGACTGCGTGTATTTGGTGTAGAATGTGTGCTAAAGTAACACATTACTCTCACTTTAAATCCATTAGTTTTATAATTTACCTTTTTACAGTTTAACAAAGCCATGTACTAGACAGCAAAAAGGTGTTAAAGGATTACAACAAAACTAAGTATATGCATTCTAAACAACCATAAGGATGAAAAAATAAGACTTCAGTTTGAGCCCTTCTCAGGGGCTTCGACTAAAGCTTGTACTTCTAGACTTGAAGCTTGACTTGGACTTGACTCACAAAGACATGTGACTTGATTTGAACCTGGCATTGAGACTTGACTTAGACTCGTCCATCGAGGACTTGACTTTGACCTGCTACATGAAGTTTGACCTAGACTTGCCTTACAAAGACTCGAGATTTGACTGACTTGTCCATCAGAGACTTGAATTGGACTTGCACTTCAAAGACCTAAGACTTGATTTTCACTCATCATTTATATACTTAATATTTGACTTAAACCTGCTGCTCAAAAACTTGGAGTTTGCCATCAACTTGCCTCACAGATATTTGAAACTTGACAACAAGCTGCCCCACTGAGATTTGAGTTGGACTTGCACTTCAGAGACTTGAGACTTAACTTGGCTGCTTAAAGACTGGAAGACTTTCCTCAAATAGACCTGAGAACTGACTGATCTGCCCATCAAATACCGGAATTGAACATCCTCTTCAAAATACTTCAGACTTGACTTTCCCCACAGATACCTGAGACTTGTCATGAACCTGCATTTCAGAGGCTTTACTTGGACTCAACCTGTGAAAAACTCCAGATCTGACTTGGAGTTGCACTTTCAAGAGTTAAGGGTTGACTTTAATGCACCCATTAATAACTTAAGACCTGACTTGAACTTGCTAATCAAAGACTTGAAACTTGACTTGGTTTGCCCCCTTCAAGACATGTGACTCGACTTTGACCATGACCCACAGTAATTCTTCACTTTGTGCATTTCTCTTACATTGAATTCTTGCACTGTGTATACAAGTTTTTTTTTTCTTGAGTAAAAAACTCTTAAACGTTTAAAGTGTTTGAGTTTTCCATTCATGGAAAAATTAACAGAGCAAATAAATAAATTAATAAATAACAACTAACATTTCCACCCATTTATGTCTCTCTATTTCCAAGATTATAGTATGACCATTTGTTTGAAAGTTTTCTACAACTTTGCAAAATGAAATGACAAAATCAACTGAAGCAACTTGGAGTCGGCTCAGCAACCATTTTAAAAGTTGTAGACGGCATCATAAACCACAAAAATAACAAGTGTAGCAAGCGAGGCGACACATGACACAGTTCCTGCTTCGGCTTTGAACCCCAAAACTTGTGCGGTATCATGTGTCTGGGAGGGATGAGACATTTTAAGGTGGAAAATGTTGCCACTTTAAATCAATCTAATGGGTATAAAATACTTTCTGAAAACAGGGGGTGAAAAGTACGCCAACTGTGACTTAGTGAATGATGGAAAAAAATAGAGTGAGTAATGTAGCAAAAGGCAGAGGAGTGAATTAATGGCACAAAAGGAAAACTACAGACCTGCTTGTTTAAGACCCATTAAATTTACAAAATGATTTTTACGTTATAGAGACTCGGCATGGTGACAACAGGTTTCTTAAAGGAACAAAAGAACAAATAATGAATAAGAAAAGAACAATTGTTTTTAAATAGCTCGTACCTTAACCTCAGGTTTCTTAAAGGAACAAAAGAACAAATAATGAATAAGAAAAGAACAATTGTTTTTAAATAGCTCGTAATAATGCTAAATTTCAAAAGAAAGCTAAATTAAAGAGATGTTAAGATAAACTAAGCTTCGTTTTACTGACAATAGAAGATTACCAACCAGCAGATTCATCAAACAAGTAAAGGAAGAGATTAATGCTAACACACAGATGGTTGCTAGCTTAATCGTGCTCTAGGACCAATCAAATAAGTTATGATGCTAAAACAGCTCATTCATATGAGGAGAAAGCAAAACCGTTACAACTTTTTAAGCCGACCTAACTTCTGATATGAGGGATCATTTGCTGGTGTCAAGCAAATGCTTGGATATTATATGTATTTATGCTAAACGGGCTTGAGGAAAACAATCAGCGAGTCTTTTTGCAGATTTATGTTTCATTGTACGATTTCACCAATACAAAGTTTATTTTCTCTTAATTATGAGTAGAAAACCAAAGTTTTTAGGTCATGGTTAGTTAGTTTGCTTTATCAGGAAGTCCGTTTGTGGTTATGTAACTCAAGCATTCCTCTCAATGCATATATCAACATGCGAGTCTGTCAGTCTGTAGATGCCTTCAATAATATACAGTAAACTCTGTATGATTCCTTTTTGGAAACTTTAGTTCCAGTTGTTATGCAAAGGGCAGCAAAGGTCTTGATGTGGGTGGGTTTGGATCAGAAACTAATCTGTTTATCAGATCAGAGGTTTAATGACCCGAGCCGAACCATAATTTCCTGAACCAGGGAGAACAATTAACATTCAAAAGTAAAAAAAAGCAACTGTTTATTCAGACGAACAGTAAACTCTGAAGAATTTAATCTGAGAAACGACAAGTTTGAACAGGATTTATTTTTACAGTAAATCCTGTTGACTATGGTAAATGTTATTCACTCGTTTATTAAAAGTAAAAAAAAAACATTTCAGTGAATTTTTTTAGAGAATTACTGAGTCAAATACTACTGTAAATTCACTTCTTCTTATAAATTTACACAAAATTACTTTTTATGTAAAACATACAGTAACAAATAAAAACAAAAGAAAAATGGCTTCAAACTAATACGTCCAGTAAGTTTAGAAAATATTGTAAGCTATAAAAGACACACATTGGAATCTGGAGCGTGCTTAAATTTACCAGCTTTTTCTATTTCAAGGCGCAATGAAAGCAACTCTTTATAATGTATGCATGTAATTACAGCTTGGCCCGGTTAAAGCAACAATACTTTGACTAAATTATGTAATGCACACCTTTTTATAATCTCTGCATGGGCACAATTAAACCTAATTGCAGTTAGGTCAAAATAGAAAAAAAAAGACGTTAAGAAACAATCTAATTAAGCTGTTGACTTTCTTTTAATTCTTATGCCCCCTAAATTGCATTTTTTTTTTTTTTGTTTTTTTATTGTTCTTTCGTTGAAGCCTTTTATTTAATCCTAACTGGAACAAAATGTTCATAATTTCAGTGTTTACACATATTTATTCGTATAAAACCAGAACAAAAAGCACTTTTCTTTCAATTAGATCTCACAAAACCTACTTACATGTCACTGCTTCACAGCTGTGATGTTGCTGCTTCTAAGACAAAGATTCATCTGTTGATCTGAGAGGAGTGTATGTTGTTGAGAAGAAGGGAGGTTAGAGAGCAATGAGACACACGCACACACACATAATGCAACCACCGCACACACAACGGCAAAGTCAAACACAAAGATCAGCCTTTAGATTGACAGCCACCTGTGACGCTCTCTGAGCTGTGCAAGTCCCATTTCTACAACACTAATTGTTTAGCATCAAGTGGGGTTGCCTCTTTATGCTATAAAATTACTGACGGGGAGGGATTCAATATGTACTAGATTTGCACTTTTTTTGTTTTTTATTATGAGAATTAAGCAGAAAACAGGGTAGCAGTGATCTGAAAAGGTTGAAAGGTTGCAGTCATGAAGAAAGAAACAGAAAAACTGAAAGTAATTATTAAAAAGCAGTCACGTTTGTAAAAAGTAATTATGTTAAAAATAAATAAATTCTAAAATTTGTTTCACTTTTCCCATTAGCAAAAAGTACTATACTTGAAGTTCCTTTTGTTAAGTATACTTGAGCTTAAGTTTAGCAGTTTTAGTACAGATCATTTACTTGTAATCTACTCAAATGTATACTAATTTTTACTAAATTTCTGAGTTTACAAAAGTATATTTTAGATATACCGTAACAAGGTCAAATCAAATAGTAGGGTAACTATCAGGTGCACTGCAGGTATGGGCCTGTGGTTCACAGTTTGGTTCATTAAAGTATATTTAAAGTACACAACAACTATACTTTTCTTGTTTCCTACTTTGATCAAGATATTTTGAGAATCAGTACTTTATGGAAAAAATAAGTAAAAGTATATAAAGTACAAATAAGTATCAATATTTATAATTTTAATCTTATTATTGTAATTGGTCTCAGACTTTTATCTACATCTTCAGCACAAGGCTAATATATTAATGTGTCACTGCTACCAGTGGAAAAACACCCTGGTTCACTATTTCTTTGGGCCTAAAACGGCTCAGAATTCACTAGCAAAACTTTGCTTCTGGATTTCCTCAAGCGTAGCATACCATGACTGGTTATATGCCATCTGCACCATTTTCTTTAATAGGTCAAAATAAGTAGAAATGATTAATTCGTACAAATGCGCTGACTAAGAACGATATTATTCTTTTAGTTAGTTTACCCTCCTTGGTTTTTCATACATCACTGGACTCAACTATATAACTTCTGAGCTTCTAAAAGGCCATTGTAAGGTTCAAAGATTTGTTTCTTGTTATCATTCTGATCCCCTTCTTACCCAGAAGAAAACCTTAAGTCATTTAAGGTAGCATAAGGTTTCAACACAACCATAATTTTCTTGGAGTTTGTTCTAGATTAGAGGACTATAAGAGCTAAAAGCAGCTTGTTGGTTTTGGGCCTAGATGTGCAGAGTAGTTTTTATTGATAAGACCTGAGGGGTCTGTTGATCCACAGATAACAAGTCTGTGATGTATGTTAAAATATATTTTCTGAGGTACAGGGAGTGACAGCCAGTGGAAGGACTTTAGAACTGGGCTAATGTTCTCCACTTTCTTAGTTCTAGTGAGGATGCTGACAGCAGCATTCTGGATCACCTGTAGCTGTTTGATCCACTTTTTAGGCTGACCTGTGAAGATATTGCTGCAGGGATTAGTTCTACTGACTACTGAAGATGAACTATTGAGCTAGTTTTTCAATGTCCTGCTGAGACATTAGTCCTTTAATCCTGTAGGTGTTCTTTAGAAGACAAAGGTCCAACTTTGTTCCTCTCTTAATGAATCTGAGGGTTCAGGTCTGAGGCCAGCAGTACAACCAGATTTAGAGACTATTGGTGTTTTCCATCTGTATTAACTGGATCTGTGTGCTAAATTTTGAATGATCTTCTTCTGGTCCAAAAATTATTACTTCAATTTTGTTTTAATTCAGCTGAAGGAAGCATTGGCTCATCAATGCATCGGCTTCTTCAACTTTGAATTGGTTCATAATCACCTAATGACATAATGATTTAGAGCAGTGTGTCATCTGCATAGCTATAGTAAGTTATGTTGTCTATTAAGATTTCAGTTACTGTGAGAATGTAGCTATTGAATAGGAGGGCTCCTAAGATTGGTCTTTGGGGAACACCATGTGTGATTTTTGTGGTCCCTGATGTAAAGTTATGTATATGTCCCTGTCCTTACAGTAGGAGTTAAACCAGTCCAGTGCTGTACCAGAAAGGCGAGTCAGTTTTCCAACTTCCTGAATTGAGTGATCAACAATGTTGAATGGTGACTAAGGACCAATAATATCAGTACTATCTACAGTCTGCATTAATAAAGATGGCATTGAAAACCTTGACAAGGGTAGTCTTTGTACTGTGCTGAGCACTGAAGCCTGACTGGAAGCTTTAAAGCAGCTGGTCATTGTTAGAGAGGTGTTAGGGAGGTGCAGCGTGCAGATCACTGGTCTGTCTTGGTAAACAGGAAAAACTGTTATTGCCAAACAATTATACATTTACTGAAAAAGAAAGAACTTTGCTTACAAACAATAATGTTGTAAAACTATTAGTAAGCCTAACTTGCAACATGTCATTTCCTACAACACTGCTTATATGCTCTAAGAAATGAAACAGAAGCATATTTACCTCTGGTTAATTATTCTTCCTCTTCATCCTTACCCTTAACAGGGCATCTAATGGCTGTTTCTTTTCCATCTTCCATATGTGTAGGATCAATGCTGACATGAGCCAAAACCAGTTAGGTCTTTATCAAATCGCCTTCCTGAGTGTGAAGATTCACACAAATAATGTTGAAACTGTTCCACAACAATTTGAATGATCCTTTCTTGCCTTGGAGCAATAGATGGTGGAATTTGCTTAGTACACTAATTATATTAGTTGCCTTATTGGATACATAACTGGCATGAATGAACCAATTTCAGCAAGTTACGCCTGTTAAAGGGTGCTGACTCTGTGCAAGCCGGTGATAAAAAACAATATACAGGCTAGACAGGCAATATGAGCAACACGATCTGAGTTGGCTGATTAACAGATACATTAGAATAAAGTAATTTGAAATGTATTTTTTATCTGTTGTAGCTACTAACTGTAAGGTTAGTAGCTTACTGTGCATATTGAAAAGCAATTATTTCTTTTAAGCACTGTGATGGAGATGGAAGAAGATGTGTTTATCTAACAAAAAATAATTAATTAATTAATTATTTTAATGAGTTCACTGAGTGATATTAAGAGCAGTGAAGAGAGTTGATACATTTAGCTGTATTAAGACGTTACATTGACTTCCATTCATTTTAGTTGCTAGAATTAAACCAAACCCAAACCATTACCAGTATGTCCCTAACCCTAACCTTCATCAAAAGTTAATTTACACCATTCCTCTAAACTGTCTCCCTGTCATTACAAATGGGGTCCACCGAAGAGCCAGCCTTTGGTCCCCACAAGACCTGTTTGTCCCCAGAGGGTTAATAAATTTACTAAAACTGGCCCTAAATAGGCAGCATAAACAAGTACAAACACATACACACAAGTGCCAGTCACCCCCCACCCCCCTCAGGCTGCAGCTGCTTTCTTTAAGTGTGGCAGGCAGTAGTTCACTTAATCAAGTCAGTCAAAAACAGAGAGTTGGCTTTAAGGGAAAGGCTTTCCTACAAAATAAAGGCACTAACACCAGCTTACATCATTTCCATTGGAAGGGGACCGAGGGGGTGTGTGTTTGGTTTGTGTGGAGAACAGTTTAATCAACATTTTTAATAATCATTGCTGATTTTTCTCTCTCTTGCTTTCTGGTGGACAAAGTCTGGTGGTATGAGGATGACCTGAGGTGGATGGTAGGTGGTTATGATCTCGGCAAAACTGTAGCCTCTAATTGGTTTCTGGGGAGCAGCCATGACTTGCTAATGGCAATCTAACAATGCAGGACTGTGACCTTTTAGTCCTTGTCGGTTCTGGCTGCCATGGCTCCCTGCCTCTGCCCTGTGCTGGCCTGTGGCCGAGGATCTGTATCCGTCCCGTCTGGAGCTGCTGCCATATTTGGGAGCCATGGGCTACCTGCCACCGGACGGCTCAAACAAGGTTCTATGTCATCACTCTTGTCTATCTACTTTGATGCCAGTCGGAGTCTTGATTGAGAAAGCTTTTTGGATTATAAGGATACCACAAATTCCCTTATCTATAAAGTATACCAGGACACATTAAAAACAAAAACAAAAACTAAAAGTTGCACACCAACAAAAAGTTAGTCCATAGCTATGAACTAAAGGAAAATGATACTTGGGTTTCAATATTTTATATCACCAAATATTTAAAAGTTAAGGTTAGCATTTTTGCTATGCTGTACATGCATGATAAGTTTTAAGTAGTTTATGTTGTAAAACAACAATCAACCAAGCAGCTCTCACAACTTACTGTTAAACTAAACATCTGAAAATAGTATGAAACTAACATACACAGAGGCACACAGAGACATGGCTGTCAACCTTATGTACATGAATTTCTCAAATGTAATAGAGAAAAGTCAGATGGAAGCCACATGTAAAATAGAATGTGTGTTGTAAAATAAAGAAAAACTCTTTATCTTAAAGGTTTCATTCCTATTCTAAAACATTGTGGTGTCATATTCATGATGTGGAGAGACTTTGTTCTTTCAGGTAAGCTGCTTACAATTAATGGGGAGATGGATACATTTAAAAACTGTTTTTTTGGGCTTCAAAAGACAAGATCTACAAAAGGAGAGTTTAGATCAAATAATCAGTGTTTATTAGAGTGATCCAGTCAGGGTTCCAATCTTTGAAGATGCTCTCATCCAGTTTAACATGCAGACTTGCACAGGGGCAACCATATTTGCATTAAGGCCCAACAACTTCTTTGATGCCCTTACCTTCAAAAAAAAAAAAGAAAATCGTTAGTTTAGTTAGTTTGCTTTATCAGAAAGTCCGCTGTAACTCAAGCATTCCTCTCAATGCATATTATCAACATGCGAGTCTGTCAGTCTGTAGATGCCTTCAATGATATACAGTAAATGATATACAATTAAAAAAAAGAAAATTAGCCTCTTTACTATTAGAACTTTTAAGTGTACTTTAGGATTTCGTAGCTTTTGTAGTTTGTGCAACATAAGTTCTTTTATACCTTAAGGACCACCAATTATTTGGGAAACAGGGTCTGAGATGAATCCACGACCCACTTTTCTAACTTTTTGTTCTTGTTTGACCAACAATAATTCATTTAATATGTTGCATCTGCCTGTCGGTCTCATTGTGAAGGTTAAACACAATTAATGTTTGTTTTACCAAAAATTAATAGCCTGAAGCAGTTCACAAAATACAGGTATATTTGTTATCAATATTTTTTTCTCCACTCATATAATATGATATTGCTTTAATATTTCTAACAGTCAGATATGTATTTAATCATTCCGTGAGTGTGTTCTTATTAGCATTTCACATTTTTCATTTCATTTAATTAGTTTTACATTTAGTCTCTGAGCTCAGCTTGTATTCTGAAAGAATGTGCGATCGTTTCCTGTTTCTGCAGCGGGGAAACTTGACGCCACTTTTTCCAGCTCTGGTTCTGTAAAGTTCAAGTAGCTGAGCTTCAGTCTGCCGCCGCCGGCGCCGCCTCCTCTCCGCTCGGCTGCAGGGGACAGAGGACAGACTCTCAGAGACTCTCCTGCAAGGGGACACTTTTGCAAGGAGACAGGTAAGATCTGTTAGTCCGGTTCTAGCTCTCTTCTTTTCTTTTCTTTTTTCATGCACAGATCAGTAAGAAAACTGCATGATGCTGGTAGGAGGCAGTTCTCAGCTCTTACCTCTTGTTCCCTCTCAGCCTTTGCTTTTCTTAAATCGTTTCTGGTACATTTAGTAGTTAAATGAAATCCAGAGTTTCGTTGCTTCTGACCTCATCCTTGTTTCCTAAACAGCTTTCTTTCCCTCATTAGTGCATTTAAGCTGTATGAGTTTTGCCGGTTAGTGGATGATATGGCTGTCAGCTGCCATCAGGTACATATCTTAAGGCTGGCATTGTTTTCTTCACCAGCTGGGGGAGCAAATCACAGTTTCTCCCTTTTACCAAGCAAAAGCACTGAAAACTACCATCCTTTTACATTGTGCATGTTTCACAGTTTCAGGTTTGAAGGTCTGAAAACACCAAGGTTTGAGAAAGCAGTAGGTTTCAGTCAAACCCATCCTTTTGGTTCAATGAGTGCTACTTTAATGTAATCTTTATAGTTTAGTAATAGTAAATTTGGTTTATTTATATAGCGCCAATTCACAACATATGTCATCTCAAGGCACTTTACAGAGACAATTCAACCAGATCATCCAGTCACACTGGTTCAGTTTCCTATCTAAGGGAAACCAACTGATTACACTCGACTCTGCAGCAATTCCTCTCACCAAACATGCATGTAGCGACAGTGGAGATAAAAACTCCCTTTTAAACAGGAAGAAACCTCCAGCAGAACCAGGCTCAGTGTGAGCGGCCATCTGCTGAGGAAGACT
>JAUZNJ010028535.1:0-16019 GCA_034780135.1 Jordanella pulchra | reverse complement strand
TAAACTTGTTGAACTTTTTCCCAGTTTCCGTGTGGTGTTCTGCATGTGGGTTAGGGCCCTGAAACCCACCATGACAGTAATAAAGGTATTAGAAAACAACTTTACCTCACTTCCTGTAAGACTGCGCCATAGATTCCAATTTGTATTTTTTGGTCGACAATTTCTATTTTCCTAAGAATTTCTAGCACAACTATTGTGTTAAAAATCAAATATTTAAGATTTTCAAGCAAATATTTTGTGATTTAAAACATTTTTTAAAGAATACAACTAATTTATTGTATAGCCAAGGAACTAATCGTAATAGTCCTTATTAGAATTATGTTTTTATTGGTGACCAAAAGTAGTAGTAATAGGTAAGTAAAATGTTTTTGTATAGCATGTTTTCACAGGCAGGATGTCACAGCAGAATAACACAACTGCATGAGGGACAGTTCAAAATGAAAAATATAAACACAGGTTGCTATAAATAACTTCCATACTCCTTCCTGATGTAATGTGGCACTTTCCTGTATAGGAAACTGAAAAAAAAAAAGAAAATATAGGAATAATAAAGACTATTTAAGCAATTAGTTAAGGTTTATCTTTTGGTTTACAAGCCTTATATCAGGATTTAACTTGAGGCTTGTTTCTAACATTTGACTACTCTGACTTGCAAAAATTCTCCAAATATTCATGTTCCCACAAGTTTGAAAGCGTCGGTTTTACCAAAGCTATTATTTCAAGGGTCCATTCTGGCCTCAAACTAATAAAAGATCCAGGTTTTGGGTTAGAAGCTTTAAATGACACTTTCTGTGATATAAAGTAACCTTTTAAAAAAGTCTCTGAGTGAGTATTTAGCTGTGCCATTTTTGGAGATGTCTCTTATCTCTGTTCTAACTTGCAGCAGGTGGTCAAGGTGCGATACATACCAGTTTCTTGGGGGCACCAAGATAAAAGAAATTCTTATGAAAAGTTATTGTAATTGCAGTAATCGTTACAGTGATATCCTTCCAATAAAATGTGTACATTTAGTTGTTAAATATAAGTAACAAAAACAAAAAAGTTTAACCAAGAAAAAGATGGACCTCGTCGTTTTCTCCTGTGGTGCCCCCCTCCCCCACAACCCAAGCCTGCCAGGGATCTGCTCAGTTATGTTTTACAGCGTTGCTTGGTAATGTAAGTGTTGAACAAAAATCATAAACCAATGGATTATAAAGTTACAGTAACACACAGTGTAAATACAGGTTAACTTCTATTTCCTATAACTTATGAAGAACTCCCATGCTTCACTACGTTTTGGACAATTTCTGTGCTGACATTGATACAGTACGACTGCTGGAGTTTTCTAGAGATAAACAAACAAATAAAAATAAAAACTCAATGCATACAAACATTTGGAGTTGTGTGTCAAAAACCTCTAGTTTGTATTCATGAGTTCTAACACAGAAGATTGCTTTCATTTCTTGCTGGTTTCTTCAGATTTTTTTTTCTTTCAACCTCTTTACCCTTTTTTCCTTAACCTAGAAATGATACAGGCAAACTAAAGCTCTTATTAAAAGATACAGAAGAGCAAATGCCTGGATTATCCAAAGAGGCCAGCCAAACTTTATTTCAGGTTAATCTGGATTCACTGTTCACGCTGTTCAGGAAGTCAGGGTGAGTGGCTCCATTTTCTCTCCAACCTTCAGTTTTTCTATAGACTATTGTTGTATCTTATGTGAAGTGAATGAAGTGTTAAGAATGAGGTGTTTAGATTTTTTTTTTCTTTTTTAGAGCAATCTTTTGAGCAGAGATAGAAGAGATCTGAGTGCTGTGGGCCAGCACACACCCTGTTCCCACCGCCATCTAAAGAGGAAGATTTTTCTGTGCTGAATTTGAAAGACTTGTCAAAACATCTCTACATCTGCTACTTTTATGCTTGACAGAAAAAAACAACACTTACCCTGAGAAATGGTTGAGCTACAATGCTCCATCAAAGAAACCACAGCAGATGCTATTGACACAGGTATAGGTATAAAAGCCCTATTTGTAGCCGCTGGCACTCTATTTAATGTAAAGCTAGCACTGCATCAAATAACACCACATGCACATTAGCTTGGGGTCATAATCTTATTATTCGGTGGTACTTGTTGTCAGACTTGACTGAGGAAAAATTGGCATGTTCACTTTTTATTTGATGGATGACATTGGTGTTAAATTGTATTAAACACGTTTAATGATTTTAAATGCTTCCTGGTACAGCTATTCGCTCAATCAAGCCCCCATAATATAAGTCTATCATTTATAATATCATGTCACAAACACATATGTTGACTGGGAGTAGACTAGTATGTCATTTTCTCTATTTTTATCAGCGGATTTGTGGCTCACCGGAAGCGTTTAGACAAAACAGAAATGCCACCGTAGAAAAGTAAGCAGGGCTCAATAAGGTGAATAAGGTGAATTGCTTCAACAAAGTCTAAATAAGGGCGCTAACATTTATTCAACTTGGCATTGAGCATTTTTATTTTCTACAAATATTTTTAGACTTTAAAAATGATATACCTTATTATATAGAATGTATTAAGAAGCTTTAAGTCTGAAAAACATGGGATTTAAACTAGAGATGCACTGATTCAATACCTAGTTCTCCAGAACTGACTAATTAGCTGGAATGCATATCGGTGATTTAATAACAACAATAATGAACTTTATTTGCAATGCACTTTACATTTTAGGGAAATCTCATAGCAGCGTACAGAATAAAAACAGTTTTATAGAACATAAGATAATCATAACATAACTTCATCAAAGAATTAAATAATCAAACAAGTAAGTCATAGAAGGTCGGATGTCGGAGACTTCGGAGAATCTGTAGCACTTTAAATGGAAATGTCTTTCTTTTTAGTTAGATAATATGAAGTACATTCATTTCTGTGTTAATTTGTTACCCTTTTAACAATATTTATGTCACTCACATGTCAATCATCGTCATCGGAGGATACGCTTGGCCCTGGTGTTGGATTGAATCGGAAAATCTGGAACAGTTAATCCCTAATTTTAACAGGTTGTGTGAACTATTGTTAATGACTATACAAGGAAAGCAAACGTGTTTGTGGTAGAACATAGCTCTTTAGAAAAGGCAAATCCATTTGCTAGTTTTTGCTGGTTTATGCTTGTCATTTATTCACATTTTGTAATCTCTAAGGTTTTGCTCACCTATACCCTGTAGTTTCAGTAGACTATCCTTCCCTCTGCTCCCATTGATTCAGATTTATTTAGTCAGTGCCCCCAGACCCTGACAGCAGCTGTTGCTGAGGTTTGGGTGGAAGCTCATTACTTCTTGGTGGAGCCTTGCCAGAAGAGAAGGAAGTTTTTTTTAAAGGGAGTAAATTGAGGTTTTCTTTTTTGGGTTTCTTTATTTTGTACAGGCAAATCCAGCTCCATGCATGGTGTGATCTGTTCCATGTGTCGTGTGTGTGCCACCATCAGTCAGCTCTGGTCTCTGACACCCTGGAAATGATTTCCGCTCTCTTAATTTAATTAACTTCCCTCCTTATTACAAAGTATTACTCAAAATTAGTGCACACACTTTTTTTTTGTCCTATTTAAGAAACAACAATTTTAATCCAATTTTTCGCTCTCTGTCCTGACTTTTCTCCCATCAACTAAATATAAAGTTCATCGTCAACCCATAATTATAAATCTATATTCTCATAAGATTTTCTTCTCTCAGAATACAACCTAGTAAATGCCTTTAGTAAAACTGGGATTTTTTTTTTGGTCTGTCTTGCATTTCTCTTCTCCCTCAGAGATCCACTCCAGTTCTGTGGTCTGCCACTCACAAGACAAAGCCTCCATCTTTTCCAGCTCCTTTGCTTCTAACAGACGATTGTTCAAAGCTTTACGTTAGATCGTTTTGAGTCATAACGATGTGGTTTGGAGGGCTGAAACAATCGTTTATTTATGACAGACACATTGCACTGCAGGAGGCGGATAAGATCTTCAAGTGGGTCAAAAGAGTACATTTGTCTCTACGTTTCAGTTGGGTGACTGAGAGTATCAGATATCCTTGACAACTGAGAGATTGTTTGGAAAAGCAGTGAAGTGTTCCTGACTGTCTTGATTTATAGATTTAGGCTCAATAATAAGATGGTATGTGATACAAAAAAGGCAAAAAATGAGCATGAAGACAAAGATAGGGAATGCCATATTAAACATTTTGCTTGATATGATGCAAAAGGTTCACACCTAAATGTGGCCTGAGCTTAAAGTGGAAAAAGTCTGAATGTATTTGGACAAACTGTGGAACAAGTGGGGAAACCATATACAGAAATAGAATTACATTATAGGTAAGTAAAATAAGCAGGTTGTACCTAAAGGGGACTTACTTTCTTATAACCTAAAACCCTCGAAATCAAAACAAAAAGGCCAACCCGCACCATATGTGAGCAAGAGGAAGCTCAAGTCTTCTCCACTTTAGACCACCCAATGCTTCACCCACATACGCTCCTGAAAAACCCTGAGACTGAACAGGACTGTGTAAAACAACCATAACTTGCTTCTTAAAATCTTGGAGTTGAGTTAGATGCTTTCAGCTTTTTATTCTTTTATTACCAAGAGAAAAAGACTAAACCACACAAGCACAACAGACCAATTAAAGGTACAGAGAGTTTAAATTTCTTCTGCATGCTGCTGGACAAAAGTTGGATTGTAACTCTGAAAGTGGTTGATTGCTTCAGTTTTTTGTTTTTTCGAAATTAATTTCAGATAAACAGTTCCTATGCCGGACTTATTCTACTGGAGAGCAATTGTAGAAATTCTCCCAAAGCCTTTGGCGTTTTGACTGAAAATAAAGAAGAAACCTTTCCTTCCCCCCACTTGCCTGAAGCCACAGTATGTGGTCTACTGTGTTGCTGCTCTAAAAATGGCAGGCGGGCGGCCTCGGGAGAAGCCCAGAACAGCCTACACCGTAATGGTCGTGTGGGTGTGGCCCCTCGTAGATGGCTTTTGAGGGGGCCCCTCCCGGACGCCCGCACCCCTTGCCAGCGCCCAAGGGCTCCAGGCTGCCTGACCAAAGACACCGCGATGTGGCCCACGCTGAACCAAGGCCGAGCCGGGCTAGAGTGGGCTGGGATGGGTTGGGCCAAGGAAAGGATACTCTTCCTTCAGGTCCCTGCACTCCTGCCCTCTGCTGGGGTCAGAGAGGAAATAAAGCAACAAACAAACCTTTGGAAAAAAGAGACAAAAGCTAAGAAAATAAGAACGACATTTAAACATGTAACCGATTAATTTTAGGAAGCTTTTGTATGTTTTATTTTTAACAGCCACTGATCTTTGTACTGATTAGTTCTTATTGGTAAATTTATTTTCACCAGTTCAGTGGGTTTAATAAATGTTTGCCCATTCTTTCTTTCTGCACTGTCACACGGCAACTGCAAGGCTGACCATATGTTAATCTTGCAGTTGTAATGCAGCCAAGACGCCACGGGAGATAACCTCCCAATTAACAGGTGCTGTTTTTATGTACTTATGCTCCAAATTAACTAGATTCACAAATGTTGTATTTTGAAAAGGGTTTACATTTGGTGATCAGTCTAACTATTTATCTATTTATCTTTTCTCATCATTCTCTCCCTACTTTTAAGTCTGCACTGAGAGGGAGGGGAAACGTTTTGGATTATTTTGGGCTTAGATCGTTTAGTTAAAAGTCTTTTTTTTTCTTCCAGAGATTCAGTTTAGTTAAATGTCTATTTTCATACACAATATGTAAATATTGTCTCCATCCCTCTTAATTAGAAATGGTACAGACTATTTAAAAGCTAGATGGTTTCTATTGTTAGTGGTTGGGAAAAGTTGGAGTCAGGGAACCATTGCTGTAAAAATGTAAAATTAACTTTTGGATCCTGTCAGATTTCTTCTATTTGATCTGTAGTTTTGCTACCCTGACCCTTTTCTAAGTGTAAAAAGGTTTTGACTTTGGCGTCAAATAATATAATATATTTTACAATATGATGTAAAATAAAGAATATGAAAAATGTTTTATGTAGCCAAGTTCAGTCCCTTTTGCTCATTTAACGCTTCATAACATTTTATTTAACCAGTTGTTTTTAACCTGATCTAATTAGTTAATAGATACAAACAGCGATTAACTTAGTTTCGGTTTCAAATAACCTAAATATTTGTGAACTAACATCATCAAGAAGGCAGAGGATTACAGCAGACAGGTCAGGGATGTGGACAAGTTAAAAAAGGGGTCAGGATATAAAATGCATAACAAGATTTGAACTTCTTGACTCTATCATCTGGAAGGAAAATAATCATAAAGCTATAGATGTGCCCAGATGTGACATCAAAATTAAGAGGCTTGGAGGACATTATTCAGTCAACCAACTAAGAGACACATGGTAATTCTGGAGGAGCTGCAGAGAGCCACAGGTGGGACAATATATTGACATAAGAAGTGTTTCTACTGTGTTACACACTTATGAAATTGTAAGACATGTAGAAACCTTTGCTTTATTTCACTCATGAAGAGTTTTTCACAGTCCCTCAGCTCTGGAACGAAATTCACCAAAGCATTGACGATTTCAGTTTCTTTATCTTAAGGTGATCCCCTCTTCCTTTTGATAATCAGATCACCAAATCAAAGCATCTTGAAACTTTTGTGATGCTATTTACAAAATTAAATTAAAACAAAGAAACAACAACAAAAAAACCCCAGAAATGTTTACATAAAAAAATAACATGGACTAAACAATATACATGATAATTACAACATTCCTCACTGCAGCACCAGGGGGATGGAGAACTGAAATTTGTTGCTTCTTAAGGTAAGTCAAATGTAGTATAAGAGATGTTGTTGCCAGCCATTAAAAATAAAACAACCAATTGCACCAGCTAGCATAAAGCTATGGCATCCAATGATGTAAAAAAACAGACATCCAAAATCACAAGATACAAAAACAATGTAAACATAAAGATTGAGACTTTCAGTTTGTAGTTGATAATAAATTGTTGCATTTCTGTCAGTAAATCTCTGTGATTATGACACACTGTAGCTTTAAGAGAAATATTTTTCCGTCATGGTTTATCACAAAAATATAAAAATTATTCATACTAAGTTCATAGTTGTTACGTTGCAATTGACTAAAGGTTATTTATAATTTCCCAGTATCAATTGCCTCCCACCCTGAAAAACAAGTAAATAAAAATGTAGAAAAAAATGGGTCACTATAGCTTTGTGGGAGTATCTTACTATCTGAAAGATGAGGGTTCAAGTCTTGGTCCCTTTTTCAAAAATCTGCAAAAAACACTTTGAGTATAGGTGTAAACTTTAAACTGCAATGCAAATTTCAAAACTAAAGCAAGGTAAAAATGTGGATTTAGTGTTCTTCTAAATCTAGAACATTGCATAGAAAAGTCACACTTCTGTTTTCAAGAGTAAACTATTAGTCAGTTATAGTGCCAACCTCTGTTAAAGTGCAATAAGTTTATTCTAAAAGAACATTTTAAAGTACTCCCACAATTCAAGATGCATCATCTTAAACTGGTCTAAAGTTTATGACAGGTTTGATTCCATCCCTTAATATGTATGGAACATGTAAGTATCTACTACATGCAAAACACAGACAGATTATGCAGTTCATGGTAGTTGCCTGACGCCAAAAAATGAGAGAACACAAGCAGCCAGTGAACTTTTTGCTGCCATTTTTACTGTTTTAATGTGGTTAACAAAGGGCTGTAATCCTTAACGAGATCTCTGGCAGGTCAAACAAACAGTACGACTCCGTGTACACATCCTGTTTGGCAGAAGTCTGTCATTGTCTGACATCAACAGAAGCTGAAGGAACATTGTCCATCTGAGCTCATTCTTTCCAGTTTAAAGCCCAGCACACAAAAAACTAAGGTGGTATTTAATCTGTCAAAGTTCAGTTCATGATTAAGGCAAATTCGAATCCTGTTGCTTCTGTAGCTGATACACATTAAACCTGTTTACTTGTTTAAAGCTGTGGATTGCACCATGTTTGCATCCTGAATGTCTTGCTATTTTTAAATCTTGCCTCTAAAGTCACTGCTACTCTCTTGCCTTTAACGAAGTCTGAGATTGTGACTTTTAAGTGTGTGTTTGTGTTTGTATTTTATAATCATTATTTTATTGTTGTGTCCAGTTGCGATGGAATTCATGGAATGGAACATAGCATAACAATTAAAGTTGTTTTTTAATGAAATGGTGGTAATCTAACCTGAACAGTGATCTGTCTGAGGCCAAACAAACAGCATTACATCAGGTAAACATCCTTGTTTGGTAGAAGAGTGTCACTGTCTGACTTTATCGCAAGCGTTGTCCATATGAGCTAATTTTTTCCAGCTTAAAGCCCTGCAAACAGAAAAAAAACCTAAAATGACATTTAATCTGTTCAAATTCAGTTCTGATCAAGTAAGATTTTTTGTTTTTATAGCTGATATATAATAAGCAAGGTTGACATTGCATCGAAATGAGTTTTTCAAATGAAACAGCACATCTGATTGTAATCGGACCTGAACGGTGATAGTAAGGGTGAAGCCAGCCAGCCAACCTCTGGTTTGAATCAGGGGAGTAGGACGGCAAGGGGCTTGCTCTTGGTAGGTTGGCTTTTATTGTTTCTCCCCTTTTGGTTTTAAACAGATCTGCCTGTTTGTGGAAGTGTGGCCGGCGGTTGGCTCCTCAGCTGGCAAGGCAGCGGCGTTTAATTGCTCTTTGTTGTGGTGGGTGGTGAAGGGGGGGGGGCTTGTGGTTGCTGCTGCACAATGGTGCTTTTGGTGTGCATACACACTAGCACACATTTAAGCACAAACTTACGTACATGCACGCACACCTACACTTTTCTTTTTTTTTTTTTAATCCACAGATGGAAGCACAGATGTGCATTTGTTGCCAAAAAGGTGCATCACAGTTTCTGAGCGATTTCCTGAGTGATCCTTGAGAGTTATGGTCTCTTAAATTGTGTAGACAACTGCTTAATAGAGTAATAGAGGTGATCTATAACAAAGTCGCTTAAACTTTGAGGAAATAATGGAAAGATTACAAGGAAGACAAACAGAAGCAGCATGGTTTGTATATGTGTGCTGCTTAGAGAATGGGAAAGCATATAATTATCACATTTAGGAGAACAGCTTCTGAATAATGAGGCGCAGGGAGTGTAGTGGTGGATCTACGGATCCTCCTGAATTCGGGTCCTCCAGATGTACGCAATAAAAGCTGTTGACAAACAGCTTACTTGAATGATGCATATGTTTTTTTTTAAATGCTGCTTTACTTTCTTTGTTATTTTTGATAAGATCCAAAGGTTGGTATAAATACCGAGTTTCTTAGCCCCTGTTTACTCTTCTTTGAGCCTATGCACGTGTGTTTATCCAAATCCGTATTCTTTTTTTTTTCTTCCTTTCTGTCACGGTGGCTTTTGTGCAAGGCTGTGGTGAGTTTTGTGTATTTTTGTGTAATTTACTCCTACATTGGAAGGATGATGTGTGCTCCTCGGCTGTGACCCCCACCCCCCCAGCCGCACCACTTCCCCCATCCCCCTCCCTCCCAGTGAGGTTCTTTTCCATTGATGGAGTTACTGTAAAGTGTTCCCTCTGCCTCCATAGCTGACCACATCAACTTGGCCAATCACTGATGACTCATTATACACCCATAAACAGAACAAAGCACAAACAGTCATCCTAGGATTATATCAGCGGAGCAGAGTGTCTCTCTGCTACCTCTACATCTCGTTTTCCACTTCATCCCCTCTTTCCTGTCTTTATTTCTCTGTCAGTGTGTCTCTGTTACATGTACCCAGAATGCATGCACGCAGAGTGAGCAGGACGCCACTGTAATTTTTGGAAATGAAATGGAAACTGGCACCAATTAGGAGAAACCAATAAAGCAACCTCAGTTCTATATGTCTGCCAAGTGGCAGAGGGGATTCAACTGGAGAATATACAGTTACTTCCATGAAGCCTGTTAGGTTATCATTCCAATTTCATCATACAGTTTGCTCTGCTTCTGCTCCACTTTACAGAAGAACATCAGATAAAGCCGAGTTAAGACAATCGAATTCCGTTGGTTTGCACAGTCTTTCATTTTAAAAGCCAACATTTTCATTCACTGGCAACACAACTATCTACGGAGGAGACTCAAGTTGTTTTTATTCAGTTAATTACTCACTAACTGCAACCCTAATGGCTGCTGTGATTATTTGGTTCCGGCAGAACACTGCATCGAAGAGGAAATAAGACAGCAGATGGGGCCGTTATAGGTTTAAATCCGCCTTTGGCTTTAAGATGCAGTAATGGGGTAATGATGCCGCGGCCCTCTGGCGCTGATGTGGTGTTGAAAGAGAGAAAAAGAGAAAGGAAAGAGAGAAGGAGACCTGAGCTTTGGGTGAACCACTAAATGCTGCCACATTCATCCACAGCAGTGACGCCATGCCACACGCCAGTCACACGATCAGGCACATAAAGCCTATGAGCAAACTCTCTCTCTTTTTTAAATCTTTTCTTCCTCAGTTTTACGAGAGGGCTTGAAAACACCCACATAGACAGTCAGACCAAAAACCTATTGAGGCTTCAAAACTGAATTTAGGTGCCTTGAAAGCAAATAAAGTGATAGCATACCAAAAAAAAAAAAATCTAACTTTTTATATATACTGAAAGATGTCTGATATTAAGAAACTTGAAAGGTCTTTGTCAAAATTGAGCATTATGACAATAATACACCCTTCCAAAGTTTTTTTTTTATTTTTGAAAACTTTTGGGTAAAAGAGAATTAAAGCAGTGGTGCAAAGCGTTTGCATAACATTCCAAATGTTTAAACAGCTGCTCGTTCTTTTTCTTTTTAATCAATTTGAGCTTCAAAGAGATCAAGCGACTAACTTACTTCTATTCTAATTTGTCATAGTACATTCCCATACAGAGAATTACAAATTAGAATGAAACCAGAAAGTTTACCAAAACACTTTTCTCTCCCAACACTTCATGCAAATTGCTTATGAACTGCAGTTTGTATATAAATCTGTTATAATGTTCTTTGGAAAGAATAAGTACTGATGTCAGTCAGTTACAATAAAAAGGAAAGCTGCTTGGAAATCAAATGAACTGGACAGAAAACTGTTTTGATATACAGGAAGAGGCAGATTCACACTGCGGACAAACGTCGCCCAAATCTGATTTTTTTGGCCATGAAGGGACTCGGGTGAGAAATTTTCCTGACTGTGTGAACAGGTCATGTGGAATCTGACTTTTTCCAATCCAATATGAGCCACATTTTTGTGTGGTTTTAAATGTCATAGAGGTCGGACCTTTTACAATTTGACTGCGGTCGGAACAGATAAGCTACCTGTGTAGATATTAATATAACAAAGATGTCCTTCTGTACTGACAGTACAAGGGAAAAAATAAACAATCACATCAAACATGGAGGATAGTGTAGACGTAGGTGTACAGAGGTTGGGAAATAAACATTTTGGGATTAATAAGTACTTGGGTATATGCAACAATCCAAAAGAAACTTGAGAGGACTTACTGTAATGGGTCAGTTGACTACAATGCTGCACCCGAGTATTTCTCTGTTATAATTAATAGTTTAGCTCTCTTTCTCCGCTGTCTACCCTTCCGCATTGTTGGCTACTTCCACTGCTTAAGCTTTAAAATCCATCCCTAGACACTGGTTTCTGACATGTCTTGTTATTGTTCTTCTACCCATGCGGGTCACTTCTACTGCAAGTGCAGTTTGACGTGACTTGTTATTGTTCTTCTGTGCTTGTGGGTCACTTCAGGGACACGGTTTGAGATGGTCATGTAAAAAGCCGAATACAAAAATTGCATCTGAGCAAAAACTGGAATTGAGTACTAAGACCTGCAGTGTGAACATAGCCATTGTTGCATAGGGAGTAACTGGGGGAAGCAAACGCAGAGGTCACAGATCCAACAGTAGGTAGGTAGCAAAGAGAAATAGTTTGGGAAGTTTACAGTAGGACTGGACAAGGCAGAGAATTACTTAGTCACCATTTTGTTGAAGAAACACTTGGATTCAACTGGCTAGAGCAGCAACACTTCAAGGCAATGGCCCAAAGCCAGCAGGAAGAGTAGATTGGTTTGGACACTGTTACAACAAGAGACCTCAGGGAACAGGGCAACTGATGGACTACAGACATTTCTTAGTTTTCTTATAAGAGCAACAAACAACATATTTCCATGTCCCACAATTCTCTCCTGATGTGTTAGGAACACAATAAAAGGCCCAGTAGGTTGCGACACAAATATGGGAGAACAGGGAATGTCACATCTGCTTTGCAGCTATTCAGAAGGCCACTTGCAAAAACCAACAGAGCTTGAGGAATCCACTGCTCCAGAAAACAATGCTAAAGGACAAGATCACCAGGTTGTAATCAATTTCAGGGCAGGAATAGCAACAAGCACAAGATTCTTCCATGTATGTATTCTTCCATCTTCTCAACAATGCCATTTGCAGGGTTCTCCATACCAACTCCATCTGCAACATGGAAGTTTGAAAAATAATATTATTGAAGGAAAACGAGTAAAAATACAAACTCTCTGTAATGTTAAAAGGTGTGAGCAAGGTCTGTAAATAAAAAGCCTAAGACCGGCAGCCAGATAACCTACAGTACATGCTACAAGCAACAGCTGACAAACCCGGAAGGGTGCAATCAAATGGCCGAAGTCAGACAACCTGGCATAATCTTCATGAAATCTGTGTATAGAACTGGAGCATGTCTTGCTTGCATATCAGTTACACTTTGTGTAGGAAAAAGTTTTGTGAAATAAAACCCAGGAAAGCTTCACTACTGGAAGACAGAAAATGGAGAAACTCAATGAAAATCTAGTATTTTGATCACGTAAGCTGCACAAAAGGTGGAGAAAGCAGTTTCTGAGAAAAAGGTCAGTGTAAAAGTATTTTAAACAAGTAGAACTGTACACTTTCCTGGTAACCCAAAGTAGAGCAGATCAGGAGGAGGAATAAAAGGAAAGTAATGGAGAATTTTCTTAAAAAAATGAAGAGGTACAATCAATACCCCCCAGTATTCTGGAGCTGCACATTAGGGGCCAATATGGATATTAACTTAAATGTACACTAGTGAGTTTTCTATTGTGCAAGACATGGCTGGCACCTCAAATTGTCATTTCTGACTCGCTCCGAAACAAACTGACAAAGTTCAGAAAATAGACACAAAATGCTTGTGCAGCTTCAGCAGCAGGTCTCATCAAGCTCTGGTGTATACTGTACAAGAATGATCCATGATGTTGAGACATGGTGGAAACTCTTGAAGATTCAACCAGATTTGCATGAAACAGCTGGAAGTTTTACATTATGGATATGCATAGATTGCAGTAACTCAGAGATCATGTGAATATGGACCAAAATCTGTGGTATTTTTATACCATAAAGAATTTAGGCTGCTTTGAATGTAAAAAGGTGTTCCTCCTAATCTTAGCACAGCACCCACATTTTGCATTGCTTTAAAGCAATGACTAAAGTTTAAACTAAAGTTTTAATTTTGTTCATCCACTGTGGGCTAAATAAAGTCATCTCAATCTTGTACTTATAAAAACATGTATACACATAAATATGTAAGACTCAGGAAACAACACAGAGTTTGACAAACAGCTAGCTCACATTAATGCTGTTTAGAGTGTTTCAAACTTATGCACAGTCACAGACTTCTCTGACAGCCCCCTTTTTCAGGTTCCACCCTCCTAACAATGATTCATTCATTCTCTAAACATTTTGAACATTATACAAAATAAAAAGGCAGTTTATCCTGGAAAATATTTAAAGAAAACAGTAGCCCTCTACTGCATATATTATACTGTTCTCATGTCTTGATTTTTTATTTTTTAAGCCCCCCCCCACCACCACCACCACCAAGTCTAAGACCATACAAGGTTTCCTTCTCCATTTCTTTTCTAACTTCTCCCTGACAATCCTTACCAGCCCCTCTACCTTCCTCTGACAGTCTTTCTGGTCTTTCTGTCTCCCTCTCCTCACAGTTGGACTCATGTGGGACTGATTGGGCTTAAGGATCCAGCCCTCATCAAAGGAAGAGTGTGGTTGAATGCAAGCAAGCCACTGAGGCTCCGATCTCTCCCTGGTTAATCAGCCCCCCTCGCTCTCTTTCTTCTTCCTCTTCCTCCTCCCCTTCCTCACTCGCTGGCAACAGCATCCATCCACCAATATATCCTCCACCACCACATACACTACAGTTTTCATACTCCTACCTCTCTGGTTATTTAACTCATTCAGTGCTAGCATTTCTACATCTTCGTTATCATCTGTCCACAACACAGGTATTCAGCTCAAGACTTTTTCCTCTTTCCTATCTTCCCCCTCTTTGCCTCAATTTCCAGTTTCTCCACTCTCCATTAGCTGCATTCCCTCTTTAGAGTCACATCCAAACCAAGACTGACATTTTTCTGTGTCCAACCCCTATTCCTCTTGTCACTATTTATGCTTTTTAAACCATCACTTTCAAACTTTACTCAGCAATAACTCTAAGGAGTTTTAGCCAAACTTGCAAACTTGTGCAGGTGTACTCATCGTGTCCAGGTTAAAGATGCAAAACTCGCCACAAGTGCGGCTTCTAAAATGAAGGACTGAATCTTACATTTAATGTTGAGGCACACCAAAGGGTATCCTCCAATCACTAAAGACATTTAATTTGTTTACTTTTATGAAAAGCAGCAATCATTGATTTAAAAAAAATATTTTTGCAGGTCATTTGCATGCATCCATTTCATGGGTATTTAGAAAAAAATATATAAATGTAGATATTTACTTAAAATCCATCAAACAAAAGGAAGGCACAGCCAAAGATTAATCAGAATTTATACTACTGGCATTAAAAGCCTGGGAATCATAGCATACCTTGGATTAAGTATCCAAAACTGTATTTTAATAGTTTTTTTAAAACAAATAACTAGTTTGTTTAATGTCATGTGATTAATGAGGCATTGTACTTAGGATTTGATACTGACCAAATAAATTTGTCCAGAAATCCTGAATATGGGTTTTTGTTTTGTGCTTGTAAAGAAGTTTTATACCCTACAATACACTTATCATTTAATTGTGAAAAAAAAGACTAACATAGTTCAGCTATATTTTTGGCTCGTGTATATTGAAGTCATGTGCTTAAAAAAACAGCTGGATGTACTTAGGGGCCTTAAATCCCTAAGCTTTGACGTGACTGAATTATGAACACTGAAGATTTGGGGCATTAAAATTCTACAATTTACAAAAACATACTTATTTTATATAGACTTGTATATTTCACATCTTAATACATTTTGGTTAGATTGGATACGAAAAACAAAAACAAAGACTAGAAAAGCACTCGGAGAGCAGACCTCCGTCAGGCAGCAAATTTTGTACTATATTATGGCTTACACCTACAGGTAAAACTCGCACATGATCTGGATCATTACCAAATGTTAATGAATTGTTTCTTGGCATGAGGTGCACCTTTGATAACAATATCTTTAAAATCCTTTCATAAGTTTATAGATAAGGCAAAATGTGTGTCTGCAGCCTCTGGTGTTAGTTCTGCTCTCACGTTCTTCGTTAACTTTGCACTCTGCTTTCTCTGTAGCATATTTCCACCATGTCTCAACATCATGGATTGAGACTTTTAGCAAGGCATTGCTCATCTTTCCTTTATTTTTGTCTTCAGTATAATACTTCAGGACTTTTTTAAATCCGATGCTGAAGCTGTCAATAGTTACAGCTGCCACTTTCTGGTTTAGGGGGGGAACTGCTTCTTCCACCACATAATGTTAAAGAATCGTTTAAAAAATTCCTACATCCGGATTATGATGTGGATCATCACCAAAATTTAATGGATTGTTCCTTGAGGTGCACCTTTGGTAAGAAATTCTATGGCATTGTGTTGCCCTCAGGCAACAAACCACTATTTTGGCCCACACCCCGCCCCTTTAAATTTTTTTAAGTAAAACATCACATTAAAAGTCAGATGATATGTCTGTGACCAATGAAATTTGAGCTGGACGTGGCTTTGACCTTT
>JAUZNJ010028534.1:0-16019 GCA_034780135.1 Jordanella pulchra | reverse complement strand
ACTACACTGAAAAACAGGCCAAGCTCCAGTAAACAAAGGTGTTGATGGTAGCAGTCCAGCCGACATTTCTCTCCAGCTTGGAGCCACAGCGAACAGGAACAGACCAGACGAAGCTACTATGTTGAGAAATAAAAACAAAGAGCATAAAGTTAGAGGTTGCACTTACAAATACTGCAGAATGGGAGAATAGGGACCGAACGAAGTCTAGTCCTATAGCAGCATAACTATAGAGATAGTTGAGGATAACCTGAGCCACTCTAACTATAAGCTTTATCAAAAAGGAACATTTTAAGCCTACCCTTAAAAGTAGATAGGGTGCCTACCTCACGGACTAAAACTGGTAGTTGGTTCCACAGGAAAGGAGCCTGATAACTGAAAGATCTGCCCCCCATTCTACATTTAGAAATTCTAGGAACCACAGGTAAACCTGCATTTATACTTCATTTAATTACCCTTTACTTACTTACTGCCAACCTGATACTTTGAGTAATCCTGAGCCCTACATTATGTTTTTGCTCCCTTCTTTTGCCACTTTTAGACTTTCTGTTCACAATTTTTCATGTCCCACTTGTTTGCATTTGTCCTTTAAAAAGCATTGTATTTAACCAAAAATAAATGTTTCTAAAGGTTATATTTATTGAACTTCATTTACATAAATGATGCATTTCCTAACACCAGCAGTTATGAAAGTGTTAGTAAAATAGTGTTGTTTTCAGATTTAGAATGAGAAAAAAAATGGCTGCCTTTGTGAAGAATACACTGGCAAGCATGAGAATGTAATAGTAGCGTAACTAAATACCTAATACTAAACGTTGAGCAAAGTAAAAAGCCAATAAATAAATAAATAAATAATCTTACGTGCTTACATTTCAAGTTTAACCTAAAGTTAACTTTAAGTTACGGTTAGCTTGGCTATTAAGAGTGAATATTTTTATCATTAAGTTAATTATTGATAAAAATATTGTGTTGAAAAACAAAAATACAACATTAGCAGCAATAAGCAGACAAAGACTCTCTGGAAAGAGAATGTATTGCTAATAACTCCTCATACAGCTACAAAAGAGCAGGCTGCATAATTAATTGAACTAAAGTTGATGTTGGAACAAATTCTATATTGTTTTGCACAAGAAATCCGATACTGAACCTTATTGCCATGATAAACCCTACTGTGAAGTAGACCATGAACTATGCAACAACAGGAATGTAGAGTGGAGCTGGAAGCAAAAACATTCTTGAACTCGGTAAAATCAGGTGCAGTGAGGCATTTCTGGTACAAGAAAGCCTCACCGTATTCACGTTTAAGAATGAATGAAGATGTTTACAGACAATTCTTTGCTGGGAAGCTCCTGCTTCCTGTAAAAACATCTTTTAAATAAACACCCCGTTGAATTACAAGGATGCATTTGACAGCTTTTTCATTATTTTGCCGCTGGCAGGGGAAAAGTGATGGTTGGGAAAAGTCAACAGACAAGAGTCGGCAGCCTGCTGCCTTGTTTATGTAATTTGTTTCATGAAAGGATCACTCAATGTGTGTATTTGTGTCAAATGTTTGCCATCCAAAATGAGCCAGTGGCAAAGAAGGCCTTACTCACCAACCACAATCTACAGTGGCATAGACCCAAAGTAAAGATGGCTTAACTGTGAAGCTACTGTACTGCCTTTAGTCTTTGCCCCTGTTACACCTCATAAAAGGGTAGAAATTAAAGAAAAAACTATCCTTGACCAATTAATAATTACTTTTAGACTTCCCAAAGCAATTTTCCATCTTCAGTAAAAAAACAAACAAACATAAAAGCTACAACCTAATTATTATATGGGATGATACTGTACATAAACCACACATGTTGAACACAAATAGATGTTTACAGACAGGTAAAGGTATGCTACATTTAACACTGGACTTAGGAAAAAAAGGATATTTACTCCTCTGTACCCAAATGAATTTAAGCTTATTTTGCCTGGAAATAAATTGAAATACAACACAAGTTTTTGCATTGTTTTTCATCTATCTGTACATTTTCTGCAACCCTTAGATCCTGATAAAAAAACCAAAAAGAACAAACAGGGGTCCTGGGAGCCCATTCCTGCAGTCAGCAGTGATCTAAAATGGAGAAAAATAGTAAGAGGCTTCTAAACAAATATTCTGAACCGCTGAAAATATCCAGCCTAAAATATTAGCCTTGGTTAGACAGATAACAGACAAGTGATTAGTTTCAATCAGTTACAGCCTTAGAACCCTTAGAGACTGATTTAAATTAGTATCTGTGCACTAGCAGCAATGATTTTAAGGGTTAGCTGGATGCTTTTCAGGTGAGACTCTATGTTGCTGGTAATATGATTATATGAATGGAAAGATATATTGTTCCTAGCTTTTTGGAAAATGAAGTACAGTTTCAAAGGTGGTGGTTACTAACATGTTAGTTTAAGGGAAGTTGCATAAATTGCCCTCTTGTTGAGTCAGATGATAGTGAGTCTGTTTAGCTTAGGAGTATAACCTAATACTAAAAATCACAGTTTGATATGTATTTAAAAATTTAAAAACAGTGTTCTGATAGAATTTAATACTAGATTTTTAAAAGCAGTTTAACACCTTTGACTCCTGATATCTTGAAGAGAAAATGTTATATTCTAATGAAATAATTAAAAGGAAGATGGGGTTAAAGTTGTCAGAGTTGGGGAGTTTTCCAAGAAAGAGGTCAGCATACTCTCAAAAGCTGAGGTTGACAGGTTTAGATATTGAGGATGTCTTGTTTCTTGTTCCAGAGGCAGAGATCATAGTGAAGTGTTGGGGGTCTGAGAGCCAGGGGACTAATGAAGGTGGGGTGAGGAGAGGTCCATGCAGCAGATCCATAGGGAACCACGCAGAGGAACAGGGGAGGAAGAGGTTCTGAGGTGAATCTCCTAGAAAGGATTTGACAGTGGATATGAAACTACAGGTAGCATCCGAAAGTGGATTGCGGCTTTTTTCATTAAAGAAAGGAAACCTTAGTACACAAACAGTAAAGTTGGAACATCAAAAGATATAGCGCAACAAATGTAATGGCATATGATTTTTCCTTTTAGAGTAAGAACAATCTAACATATCTAGCACAGGGTTCCACTCCTTTTTAACTTTTTATTTATTTGTCTTGATGAGCTCCAGCAGCGAGGACACGCCTAACAGTTGGACAAGGCAATAAGAGGAGGTATGGTACAAAGTAAACTCAATCCTGTACTTAACCCTTTGCTTTAACTAAAACCAATGGTAACTGGTTCAACATTAACTCAAATTACCAAATCTACCTGAGATAAAAGACTGCTAATTTCCGCCAACATAGCATTTCATATCACTGATGTTTAAACGGATAAGAAATTTATTCAATTTCCAAGAAGTTCACTGTGAAATGAGATCGTCCCACAACAGGTAAGGAAACTATTAACAATGTCAAATAAGCTCTCTTAAGACAATCTGTACCAACTCTTTAGGGGTGTAAACAAGGAATTAAGGTCAAATATCAGATTTAATTTCATTTAGATATACCACAAAAGGTAATTAAATACATACTTATTCAAAGAAAATGTAAATTTCAACATACATTTTCACTGTTTCAACCAGTATGCAAACCCTTTTCAGTCAATAAAATAATAATAAAATAATAAAATGGTTACACTTTAGCTCTTGCTGGTAGTTTTATTCCTAACGCGATAATTGCTTGACATTGTTGTAATCTAGATGACGTACAGAGGACAAAAAATTCTCTGTATAACTTTATATAGGTATTTTCATTAACCTAATTCCTATAAATCCCTTATGATAACTCTCCTTCCAGCAACAGATTCTCTTAGGATTTTTCTCAGACTTTGGACAGAACTTTTCACTACACTACATATCAGACTTGCCTGACTGGGTCATATAGAAGACAGATCAGCCTTCTGAGATTTTGTTGCATTAAGTTATTCAATTACACTGAAATATCTACCTTTATTTATTTTTTTATTTTGCTGTTGAGATACCATCTTTGTGAAAAATAAAAGTCTAAAGAAATTTACAAAATTTCACTTGGCAGCTCTCTATTTTAGATATCCATGTAATTTAAAAATATTTGAGACATATTGGTTTCACCTCTGTCCTGGTGTCCCACAGATTAGTTTATAGATGGTTGTTTATTTAGACCAGTGCAGTACATTTATTGGACTGGTTTGTAAATGTGTGAGAAATTCTCTCTGCTCCTCAAGCAGTTTTTCAAAGCCATGGGAAAAAGGCCTAATTTAAATCCGTTGTCTGGAGTTGCATTACTCTGAGTCTGCCAGAGGGAAGGCTGCTGAAAAGAGTGTCCTGGGTGGGCTGGGTCAATCTGGATCTTTGTGGTATGTCAAAGGAGAAGCACTCAGACGAGACCACTCAAGTAGATCTTCTCTAGACATGGGGTTTGGACGTCAATGAGCCACTGGGCAGCGTTGATAACCTGCTGCAGTTGTTTCTTCTTTTTTTCTCTGAGCAGTGCAGCCAGTATAAGGAGTTAATTCCTCCTGAGCTCTCTGGGGAAGTTAATATACTGCTGGGCCTTTTTAATAATGTGGGTAGATTTCTCAGTACAGCCCAGGTCCTCTGAGATGTGCAGTCCAAGAAACTTTTTAAGCTCAAGTTTGTGACCTGCTGTGTGTGTATTGTGATTCTCAACTTACCAAAGTCAGTTAAGATTTGCTTTCTTTTCTAAAGGCTGGGTCATGACAAAATGTGTCTGACTCCACAAGCTTCGATGTCATTTTTTTTCCTATCACAGTGTATAGAGACGCTTCTACTACACATGGGGTGAGCATATTTCACCATGTGTGCAGGACTGTTTCACCTCTGTCCTGGTGTCCCACAGATTGAAACAATGACCCAGCCCAAATTCTCAAAAGTCAAAAACAAAAAGAAAAAATATTCAGGAAGTGTTTTTAAAATTAGAGAATGCAGAGTTGCAGTCTCTGTATTAAAGCCATGCAACCTGTTAATCAAAATACAAAGCATTATCATTCTTAATGATCAACCTGGCATCATTCTCTTAAAATACAACAGGAGAAGGATTTCAATACATGGGCTACAAAATATAATGAAAATTTTGAGAAAAGAAAACACATCGACAATAAGGACTGGTTTATAACCAGAAAAGGCCAGTTAAAGGAAATTCTCAAAGAGGTTTTTGTGAAGTTTGCACATGCTGACTATGTGCCTTATAAGCATTATTATCCTAATTTTTTTGAAGTTTAAAGATGATTGGTAATCAGCTTTGTCAATTTTCTGTCATCCTGAACTCCTACCATTGCTAAAGTTTACTGTTTATTCTAGTGTTGTACTGATTGTGCATGTCCGAGTCTGCGGTGCTTGCTATATAACCACAGTGCTTTTTTGAAATGGGACGAACCTGGCTGGTTTTCCTTGCAATGCACAAATTGTTGTTTCTATTTTCCCTAACACAGATGTGTTTTACTTTGCCACCATTTCTCCCTTCCTGTCAGAAAAACAAAGTTCCCCCAAATTGTTGGGTAGGTTTAACCAGAAAAGTCCAGGGGTCTATCTCCGTCAGAGCAAAGCACAGTTGCAGAGAATCGTATCTGACCAGCCCCATGTATTATTAATGAGCTCTAAGCGCCACGACCTCCGATTTTCTGTTGAATCTGACACCAAATCATGTCTGATGTGATCAGGCCTCTAGGGCTGATGTTTACGTGGTTGTTACTGCACCTGGCTGCTAGAGCTTGGACCACCTCCCTGTATGGTATATATCACATCACTGTTGATCAGCCCCACAGTTGTTTATCTGTTGAAAAATATGATAAGTGTGTTGGAGCCATGGAAGGTGACACACTCGTAAGTGTACAGAATGAACAATGAACAATGAACACATTATTATATGTGTGTGGTGCAGATATATATCATATTACAAGGAAGAGAGATAAACCAAAACGTTGCTTTTTTATGTCTTAGATTTATTTATTTTTGTTAATGCTAAGAAAATCTAAAAAGTAATGGCATATCAAGACAACATTTAAACTTCAGCTTATTTCTGACACTCCCCTCCTAGCATATACAATAATCTCATTGTCTTACAATAACATGTTAAGGGGCAGTAAGCAATTATTTATCATTTTAGATAAAAAGAACTAAAAAAGATAAGAACTACAGGTATATTTTAGATGGGATATGGTGTGACGCCAACCCACAACATCTCTCTATGCTGTTTTCTAGTCTCTTGTAGAGCTGTGTAACGCAAGACCATAACAGCAGAAAGCATGTCCAGTGGATCAAAATGCTCTTCTGAAGAAAATGAAATTCTCTTGCTAATAGCATTATAAAGTTATGAGTTATTTACTTCTTTAAACAACATTTTCTTCCAAAAGGTGATGATATTTTGCTGTGTATTTTTATCAATTATAAATATGCGCATACTAGGGGATGGATATACCAAGGGAGGATGGGGTCAGGCAGGGGTGCAGCTAGAGATGTTGCTTGTTATGTTTAAGTCTCTAAGAATTGTTATTCATTAATGAATATCATCTGTTTGACAATAGCCTTTCCATTTCAGTCAAAGTTCTTTTTTTGTTTTTATTTTAGCTGATGCCTTTTTCCACCATTATCTTTGAGTATTTTCCACTTGGATAATCTCCTGCAGTTTCTGGTTACCTTGGAAAAGATGACAAATATTCCAGCACGCTTTGAGACAGCAGCAGGCTTTCCTGCTCACTCCAGGATGCCCTTAGCACACAGACTATAGGCTTTCCCAGCACTGGGCTTTTAGCTCAGCTGAAAGGCCAATCTCCCTGTGTGTCTGCATGCCTATAAAGGCAGAGCTTTAGTAGGCACGTATGTAAATTAGGTGATAACAACCATTAGCTAAGATATTGAGTGTTTACTGTAAAAAAATAAATGTTTTTTATTTTTTTTTAAGTAATCTATTATGCTATCAGAAAAGCATATTCTGTTGTAATACTGTAACACGCATCTCTCAAAAGTGCACACAAAATGGTAAATTTTTGAATGTCAAAAAAATGCCATAAACTCTAATGTACCTGATTAAATACTTGTCCTAGTTGGATTTTCCTGGCAGTTTCAGGTCTCTGTTCTTTATTTTGGAGATTTCAAAGTCCACCCCAGTGTTCTATACTTTTTTGGATTTCTTTCTGCTTCAAAAACATTTGATAGTTATCTTCTGCTACCTTTGGAATTGTTGCAAAAGAAGAACAAGACCCGTGGAGGTCCACGATTTTTATTTTTGGCTAGTATCTTCCTTTTTCCTAGTGTCCAAATTATAACATGGAAGTTTGAGATGTTGCTAACAAATACTGGCTATATGGATAACAATCTCCTGTATTCTCCCGTTTTTATTGTGCATTTAGTTGCTTAAAGAAAATGTCGCAGCAAAGAAAAAAAAGGGTTTTGTGCAACAGATCTGTACCAACGAGATGGCAGAATTTAACTGAGAGGGGAAGAATATGTCCTTTAACTCTTTGGTATGTACAGTTGTAGAACTGTTTAGAGTTTACATATTTTCACAATCATTGGATTGGTTATTGCACTGTGTTTTCTTATCTGAAAAACATATTATTTACTATTCCCATAAGAGTTTCTAAACATTAAAGTCAGCACATTAAGCTTCTTTTTTTCATTTCTTTGTCTTTTTTCGAAACATAGCTCAAGCTTATTGTTAAATTTATGTTACAACAAAACTGTGCTTGATCAACATGAGATTAACAGACGTTTTTTTTAGTCAGTCAAACTGTTTTAGACCTTGCCAAATAGGGGTAGAGATTGGGTAGAATGTCCGTCCAGATGAAATGGCAGAGAGACCAACTACATTTCAAGCCTGCTCCCAGAATAGGAAAGTTTCAAGCTATCCCCATAACATCTTCATCTGGATATAACTTAACACTTTACCCTGCGTTCATTTTTAATCTCAAATTCTTCTGTGCAGATACAGTATATGGCTATACTGTATCTGCACATATATATTCCCACTATATGCTGATTTGAAGCACAATGCTTGATTATTAAAAACAATTTGTCAGATTCCATCATTGATTTCAGCCTCAGAAGGTTTGACCTTTTGGCTAAATGAAAGAAAACTACAATGCACTTTAGTGGAAGCCATTTTCTATCTGATACTCTTTCAGATAAAAAAAAAGCCATATAGGAAACTGAATCCAGAAACTCCAGTGCTTGAGAGGAAGTTCCACACGGGGAAGAGACGTTGCTTGAGAAAGTACCAGCCAGACCATAGGTGACTGAAGCCGAGGCATCAGCTGGACCTTTGGTGGAGGGTGCAGGTGTGTCCAATAGATCATCTGAGGAAGGAGTGAATCCTGCCGGGTGATGAAGGCACCTGAGATAACCAGAGAGGGAATCAATAGGTGATGCCAAGACAAGTAATTGTGGAGGCAGTTGAAGAAGTTACTGTTTTGGAGATGAGACATGGAAAACCTCCATCCAAGTTTCCCTGTGGTGCCCCCCAACAGCCCCCCAAAGAACAAGAAGGGGAAATTAGAAACCAAATTTCTTACCCGAAGGAAGTAACATGCCACAGACAGACACTCCTAGGGTCTGTCTGGCTGGACCACCTTGGCACAATGTGCCTTCAAAATACTTAAAGGTTTGTTGTAAACTTCCATCTATCTTCTCCCGCTTCATCTGTAAGGGTCATGGTTGGGCTGATGCCTATCTCCGGCAGACTATGGGCATAAGGCGGGGTACACTGAGGACAGGACACCAGTCTATCGCAGTGCAACACATAGATGAACAACCATGCTTGCACACACTCACATCCAGGGACAATTGAAAGATGCCAATCAACCTAGCAGTGATGTTTTTGGACTCTGGGAGGAAGCCAGAGTACCCAGAGAGAACCCATGCATGCACGGGGAAAACATGCAACCTCCATACAGAACGACCCCAGGCCAGGACTGAACCCAGAACCTTCTTACTGCAAGGCAACAGCACTAACCATTGCTCCACTGTAAACTTCTAAGAAAATATCCTGCTGTATCCTGTTTCTTCTGCCATGTTTCAGTTTATGACTGTTGAACTGGAGTGATTGACTGTAGTGACAAGAGATTTGTCATAATAAAAAAAAAATAATCCTCCAAATTGTAATTGTTTGGTACAGGGAGAAGCAGGCATGAAGCACGGGAATACTGGGCATGCAAACAGACAAGATAACGGAAGAATTCAGCAATGAGCAATACTTGTAAGTATAAATGTTAGGGATGGCTTGAAAAAAATTAAAAGCAAATCAGAAGAGGGAATCTGAGGAAATGAGAAAAAGCAAAGGCAGATTTATATTAATAATGAATACAGAAAAGGTCCACATAATGCAAGACATGAGGGATAAAAAAAAACAAACAAAACTAAAGCAGACAGAAAACCAAAACAAAAATGCTCAGAAACTTTGATAGTAGGTGAAACTGAAACAAGTACAATTGGTTAAATATTATCCACTTATGAAATAAACCTTGATTTTATTAGAAAATGATGTGTGGCTTTGAAATGTGATTTTTGTGCTTTTTCAGTCTTACAGCAATTTAGTACTGGCATGAAATTGTAGAAATATAATCATAGAATCCGGCTTGCCTTGCACTCAGGATTATGTATATCCTTCAAATAACTTTTCAAAAAGGGTTGTAATTAAAAATCGTAAATTTTGAAAGGAAGAAAAACTGATGTTATTTTATGCATTCATTTGCCACTATTACCATTTCAATGAGTAGGCCACATAGTGAAAATGTGACTTCCAGTCATAACCTCCCCTCCATTTACAACTAATTATATGTGTTTGCTTTTTTGATTTACTTAAGGTGTGGAGACTTATTTTACAGTGATGTTAGCTTTGGAAGTGTGAACGCAGAACACTACCAGGTTTTGATGAAACTAAATCTCAGACAGACGCTTTCATACAAGCTAAATTACCAGTCAGCAGGGAATTTATATGATACCCACTGAGGAATTTAATGCCGCTCTGAGTGTTAAAATTACCCGTCCGAGCAGGAGTCTGGCTTACGGGAAATGACATGGAGAAAAAAAAATTATTGGAGTGAAAAAATACCAGAAAATTAGAAAAGGACAAGAAACATAATGGTTAAAAGGGAACAAGTGGGAAATAAAAACTCATGTTAATATGATATATTGATTTGGATTCACAGATGGCAAGTAAGGAATAAGAAATCTACTGAGAAAGAGATTAGGCAAATATTAATGTCCTCCACTGGGCTTCAAAATATTGTCTTGTATTTATTTAACGGAGGTTGTCAGAAGGAGACATATGGGGAAGCTTCATCCAGGCAACCCATGGGAGGTTTTCCTGTTTGACCACAGTGGCGGTCTGCTAAAGGTTATGCTGGGGCCAAATTCAGCTCTCATGCTGACAAACTGTTTTTTGGAAAATTCATCAAGACAGAACAAGTTGAGAAGACAGAATTGGCAGGGAGGAATAAAACAAACCAACAAAACGCTTTATTAGATAAATAAACTCACATCATGGGTAGGAGGATAATAAAAAAAAAGGTAGGAAAATTTGTTAACTCTGGAGATTATGTTTACAGAACATGGACACCCGTGGTACAAAAATACCAACAAAAAAAAATTGTTTTTATTAAGTTCAAATTGGTCATTTATGATTTTTTGTTTTCCTTGCTACAGATTCAACATGAAACAAATACAACATGAAACATTTTCTTCAAACCACTGGTGGCAAGCTGGGTAAGGAAGAGGCCATATCTATCTTGCTAACCACAATAATCCATCCATCCATTCATCTTCTCCCGCTTCATCCATCAGGGTCGCGGTTGGGCCGGTGCCTATCTCCGGCAGACTATGGGCGTAATATTTACCACAATAAATCCCAGTTAACATTCAGTCTGACAGCTGATTAAATTTATTTATTCATACGAGACCAAAACTAACTCATTAACAATTTCTCCAGCTGGGTCAGCAGATAAAACAAAGAATATATAGCCGTAAAATTACAAATAAAGCTAAACAACTGCTCAGCTTTAGAAGTTTATTTTAGATGTCACTGTCAAAACTTTTGTGCTTTTTTGTGCTGGAGCAAGGTGCAGACTAACATGCCAAAGTAGGAGAATTTAGTGGAAAGACAAAAACCTTTTTTTAAAATAGGTTTAGGATCACCTGTCAATGCATAACCAACACTGGGTAAGGATATAGGTATTTCATCAGACACACACGGAAACAGAACAATCCAGAAGAGAGACAACATTAGCTTCAGTCATAGGAGAAGCAGGTGATCGATATCATGGATTGTAATGAGCAGGCAGAGGTGAACTAAATAAGCTATTATCATGATAGCAGTGGAAGAAAGCATGAAACAATGACACATGAACTAAGCTGAACAGGGGTACAGGGAACCAAGATTATTAAGAGAAATCACTCAAAGAATTGATAACAAAAATGAACTAGAAAGCTTAAAATTAAGAAATGCACTAACATAAGAACATCTAACAAAAAAAACAAATAGAAGTGAATACATAGGGCAAACTCTTAGATGACAGAGATCACTAAACATATGACTTAACATGTTTGCACAAATCAACAAAAATACAAACAAAATACAAATGAAAATCATATCAAAACACCTCATGATGTTGAAGGTAATGAAAGACTTGACCATGATTTAATCTCAGGCTGTCATCTGTCACCAGTTTATTAGTTGGCCTCTCACCTATAACCAAAAAGGCTGAGTTATGAAAAGAATTATCTCTGTGTGCTGTAGCTCCTTAGTCAGGGAATGAGGCTTACCCTATATAATATGAACGAGGTCTCTGAGCACCTACATGTACCACAGCTGCTTCTTCAAATGAACTAGTTGCAATGGTTTAAGCACCTGATCTGCCTTCTGCCTAAGTGAAACTCTTTAGAGATCACATGGCCTTTGTAATCTTGAAGGAATGCTTTAGGTATCTGAAAGTAATTACTTTTTGGATGACCTTAAGTAGCTACAGATTCATGCTGGAGGGTTGAAAAAAACTTTAGGAAAATGCTTTAGCCATGAAGCTACCATGACCCTGCGTTAGTCTTTTAGTTGATGCACAGTATGTGACAAGGATTGAGTCATAGCACATACATGCTAATCAGATTATCTGACTTTGTTCATGGATGCTAAAATGCCTGTAACCTTAGTACGGGGCTTCATGTGGCAAACAGCCTGCTTTTCTGTGTACCCTCTGAAAAAATGTATTCCTTTATTCCTACTCCTTTTTTTAGACAATGCCCTTTTGAGTCTCGTACAGATGTTGCTAAATATATGAATCAGGCCCTGAAGGGCTGTTAGAGAATGCAATACCAACTGTCACTAAATTGTAAATTAGATGTTCAGCTCAAGTTTTTGTACCTTATTGGCACAAAAGCCACAATATCCAAAATGAACAGTCTCTCTACTGATATTGACAATTGCTTTATTGCTTTTTCCCCTTTCGCCTAAGGTAAAGAGTTTAGGTGTCATCCTCGACTGTACTCTCTCTTTTCCAAACTCACATTAATAACATGACCCAGTCCACCTATTTTAACCTCCGAAATATCAGTCCTCTTCGCCCCTCCCTCACTTCACATACCATCCTTGTTCATATCCTCATCACTTCTCGCCTTGATTACTGCAATTCTCTCCCTTTTGGATGGAACCGAAAAGGAGAGAATCCATGAGAGCAGACACAGGCAGAATGATCAAGAGGACAAACCAGAGTACAGAATCCGCGAGCCAGTCCAGGGTCAGAACCAGATGATCCTAGATCCAGAGATAATCCAGGGGAGAATCTGAGAGCGGGGTCAGGGCACCGAAAACTAAATCCAAAATGCTAATTGATCTTAGATTTTATTCACTGAGTTAGAGTAAACAATCTAAATTGCATTTGAAATGACATATTCAAACTGTTTCTGCAGAATAGACTAAGTAGTGGAAACAACTAAGACTGTGGATTTCCAAACGATAGCTAATTTGGTTGTCTTTTTAATCTGTGCCAGACTTAATCAGAAGTTAAACGTATTGGCTATTTGCCTTTGTGTTAATATGTTTGTTTTCCATTTGATAAGACAGAAATATCAGATTGCTTATTTGTTTTACAGATTATCCAACATGTAGGATAACCCAGGGTGTCTTAACACAGGTTCTCTGCGTCCTCAGTCCAACATGTTTTTGGTGTTTCCCTACCTACACACAACTTACCTGAATGAAAAGGTGATTAAGAGGCTAATACAGTATGCAATCATGTGAATCAGTTGGGTTTGAGTAGAGACACATCTAACACATGAATGATAGTGGACCCTGAGGATCAGAATTAGGAATGCCTAAAAATAATCAATGAGTGAGCTTTTGATATTTTTTGACAGTACTCTTGAATAACAGTTAGTAGCTACAGTATGTAGCTATTTACACAAAACATTTTAAATACAGTGAAAGCTTTGTATTTTATTAATTGGAATGTTCACATTTTTACTTAGCTGCCAAGTAGGTTTTTTCTGTTCTCCAATTTCAATTTATTAATGCATTGAATTGAACTGTTATTTAGAGTATTATTCTATACTTGGTATGGAGTCATATGTAATGTTGTGGGTATTTGTAAAGTGGCTGAATAGTAGAAAAACTAGAATATTAGTTTTTTTAGTGTTTTATATAAACTAAATGCTAGGAAATTGATTAAAATGACTGCAAAAATATAAGCTTTATGAGTAAGATATGGATTAGTTCTGATTTTGTGATCAAGTTTCAGAATGACAGCAGAGAGAGTTCATGAACTCTTGCCTAAACATTGTTTTCAGTTAGTTTATGCCCAAAACTGGAACCCAGAAAGGACTGAAAATACATTGTCAATGAAATGAGGTTATAGATAATTCACGGTTTCCAGTTCTATTTAGTTTGGTTTATCTATACAGAGCAAAATGACTACAAATGTTGTCTCCATACACATTAAAAGACAAACAATGGCTGTATTGGTTAGATAAGGTTTCATGATAGTGTGGTGGTTAACACAGCTTTCTCACATCAAGAGCTCTGGTTTAAATTTTGGCTGGGCAGCATTGTTGTTTGGAGTTGCCTGCTTGGACAATGGCTTGGTTTCCCTAGTTGTCTAGCTTCTACCCGCAGTACATTGACATGAAAAGTAAAGTAGTATTGATTCTATTTTAACAGTAGAAGTGAGTGTATGTGTGTTTCTGTGTAATTCTTGTCTTAGATGGTGACCTATCCACTCTATACCCCACATATTTCTATTGAACAGGTTATATTTTTGTAGTCTATCCCAAAGATAATGGCAAATTCTATCTGATATCTAATATCAAAGTATATCTATTAAAGTTGCTGCATAATAAGCAGTCTAACATATTTTCTACAGTTTAAATGATGCCTCACAGGCCATGATCAGCAGTTTTTTTGGCGAGCCCTCGGATAACAATTCAGTGATGCCTGTCTGGTTGGAAACTATTTACTTCCAGCTAGAAGGCAAAGGAAACACAGATGAATGTTTCCCAGTGGAATCACAGAGTACCATGGTGCTGGGAAGGCAGTGTGAGGGAGCCAACTGAATTATCATGAACTGCTTTGTGGGACGGCCAGTTCCTCTACATGTAATGCAAAGCAATGGGTGGTAGAGTGGTGGAGAGTTTCCTATAATTCAAGGGTGAATAAACAGTGAGGTCCACTGCTTGTGGCTGGCAGGAGTTCTCACAGTTAGAATCTCTTTAATTGCCTCCAATATGCCATAAGATAGACTTGAATGGGACTTTACTGCTGTAACCAGCAATTAATTCCTTCTTGGTAGCATTACAGTGTTTTGTTTTGTTTTGTTTTTGGTCAACATTTAATGGAAGAGTGTGTTTATTCAGGGAAAAGATTGCAAAGACTATTTTATGATGTATTATTTCCTACTTGGCTGCTTATTTGTTATAGTTCTCAGGATTTTGAATCACAGTAGCTAAACAAATACCCTTTATAAGTCTTAGCTATCCAACTTGTCCAGTAACAAAAACATCCATTCATCAATTTCCTCGATACCTGCTTAATCTTTAACAAGATTATGGGGGGGTGGTGTCTTAAACATGACTAAACCAACAAAGGGCATGGCCCTACTATCTATTAAACTGGCTGCTTGACCATGCTTCCTTGTTGTTTTTACAGGTCGTTTTAGTTTATCACAGTGACATATCTCAAAATCAAGTTTTCAAACTGAATTTGGTATGATGACCTTATCAAGTGGGTATTTTATTTAGTGGTTGTAATATTTAATGGCAGAACAAAACTGACAAGGTGTAATTTGCTAATGTTCTGTTTACCTCTCAGATCTATAAGGGATATATTATACATAATGTTCTACATGGATTCTGCCGAGTTCATTTTCATGCCTGCCATTGTTCTGCACTAATGTACAACGTATAACTTTTCAAATAGTGATTGGTGAAAAGATGATCTTGTCTTTGTGGTTTTATCATGAAATAGTTTTATAGAAATAAAGCACTTGCCTTTGGACATCACCTATGGTCAGTTTGAAAAGCCAAACCATGAGGTGAGAGAAGAGAAACCTTCAGCCTTTAGTATCTAAATCTTTGTCTTATGTAATATAACAGTTTATGGGTGTTTAAATGTTCCTCCATCTTACCTGGGATTAGATCTGGCAGACATGACTCAGGCTTTACTGTAGTTAAAAACTTGGCTTCCGAGGTTTAGGTAGAATTTATAAACATTGATTTAAATTGTGTAGTATTTTGGGTGTTTGTTCACGGTTATAGGAATTTATGACAAGAAAATCAAGGACACTAGTTGAAGCGTAATGATGCATTAAATATTCTAAAGCCAAACACCATCAACTTTCAAAGGAGGCTGTTAAAAACATTTTTTTTTATTTTGAAAACCAACAATTTACAGGCATATTTTCAACTGGAACAGTAGGAAGATTTTTGTCATGATGGGCTTAAGGTGTCGAACCCACATGCAGAACACCACAGTAAACAGAGGAAAAGTTCAAACAGTTTATTTATAATAAACAATGGTAACAGGTTCTGGTTC
>JAUZNJ010028533.1:0-16020 GCA_034780135.1 Jordanella pulchra | reverse complement strand
GGTTTATAGACTAAGTGAAATAACAAAAAGGACCCTTTCACCAGACATTACCTGCCAGTTGGTTTTGAGTTAACTTTAAGTTCTAAAAGCTCTTAAAGAACAAGTTTTAAAGAACATTTGCACAGGTTTTACTGATGACTGGAAGCTTTTGGTAATTGTACAAAGAAAAAACTGCTGGAACATTTTACTACTAGATAGACTGACACCCGACTAAACTTCCATAACCAGTTTCCTACAGTCAGTATTCTGTATTTTTCCATATAACCTAAATTAGTATAGAATGCAAACAGGAAAATAAATCAAACATTTACACTGAAACTTGATGTTAAAACTGTAAAACAATGACTATGGACAAGATTGGACAGGTAATATAAAATGTAAAATTTAAACATCTATTTGGAAACTACTAATTAAGAAATAAAAAATTAACAACACACGTTTAAAAAAAATAAATGAAAGGTACATAAATGTATATTACTACATACAGAATAAATAAAATATATAGGATACCCATACTCTAAAACTGGGTCTAAAAGGAGACCCAATGTGATTGAATCCGACTTGGCTTGATTTCAAACAACAGACTATAAGTTTGAACATGTAAAACTTTGGGTGATCAAAGTCTAATACGGCTATCGAAGAATAGGATGACAGAATAACCTGTCATCTGCAATATTAAACAAAAAAATACTGAAATGTATACATCGATAGGTGAAAAAATGTGTTCAATTGTGGGTTAAAATGAATTAAAAAATATATATATATTTTGTTATTTTCTAACAATTAAATATGGATGACAACATTTATTCAAAATAAATACTAAAATCGGCACAGTTTGAGATACTTGCAGCATAATAACTTTTTGATGTAACTTTTTAAGATTGACGCGCAGACTTAAGCAAAGATTTTAGACTGGATTTAGGGGTTGGTTTCAAATAGTTATGGGATATAAATCCATTTGCTAATCTTCTGTTCCTAAATTAGCACATCTGTAACATGGCAATATTAGCTGGTAATGCTTTAGGCTATCTCCTCTAGGAGCCAATCAGCAGTTAGTTTCTTAACAGAGATGAAAGTTAGAGTTTTGAAACGGTTCAGTTTCTTTCACCTCATTAGAAGATTTTCAACCACGGGGATGGTAGAAATATTTGGGTCAAATTTGTGTTCCCCAGTGGAGTTGTTGGTATAGCAAGGCACCTGAATGTTTCTAATTTTTTTTAATTAAAAGAATGATATCATGACTTAGTACTCAGCACAGAATCCTGCTATTTCATAAGGAACCTAAGAAAAGTTGCAAACACAGCAAATATTACATAAAACTGTGAAGTAAGGAACATCTTTTGTTGACAGCTTGTTGACATTGTCTATTCACACATAAACATAGAAATGAATCTCATTTGCTTTTGACTGCAAATTTAGAAAGCGTTCAAGGCAGTAAATATAAAACAAGCTCACTGAGAACAGGACATATTTTAAAATGTTTAATTTTTGGATCAGTTTATAATTGCTTTTGGTTTATGTTTGTGTCAGTTTCCAAAGCTTTTCTTAAGATCATCTGTTTTTGATCAATGGACAGTTTTTTGCATTAAGATTTTTTTACAGTCAAAAATGTGGACCTACAGTTTCTAAAATAAACTTTATTTTATATATTTGGTTACACATCCAAATGTTTTGTTGTTTTTATTCATTGCATATGTTAAGATAATAATGTTTATGTGAAGGTATGGTTGTATAAGAGTTTAAAATGAAGTGAAAAGATGTTTGCGGGATGAAAAAGATGTTTTACCTTCAGATAAGATCCAGAGCTGGGTGTTTTGTAAACTAATGAGAGCTTAGTTTAAAGCTCTTTTAATTAGTCTTTTAATCTCTTGTTCATCTCTGATTTTATTGTGCTTTATTTATTCTATTTAACTCTGCTGTGTTGGTGGTGCAGGGATAGAGGATGTATCCCATATGCAGAGGAACAGAATCCTAACCTTTCGTTAACCTTTCATTAATGTTTTTTTTCCTTTCTCACATCCTCATTTCTTATCTGCTTACTCTCAAATAATTGCCAGAAAAATCAGTAAATAGGTATCAACAGAGTTGGTCATTTTTATTCACAAGATATCCACAAAATCATATTTTTTTCTGTCTAATTATTTTGGGAACAGGGAAATCATCTTTTAATATAGCTACTTTTTAAAATAATAATTTATACAAGAATTTTGTCTTCTTTATTTTTACAACATAATTATAAAAAAGTTTTTGATATATGAAATTAGAATATGGATACTAATAAAGATTTACTAACCTGTGTCTTCAGCAGAAAACAAACTCAGGGTCATCAACAACAGCAGGGTAGGACCAGAAAGGAAAACCATGTTGCTAGTGTGCATTAAAGTCGAAGTGAGCATTAGTTTTGAAGCACAGGTTAAAAATACTTTGTTTGGTTTACAGCTTTTGCTCCTCTGGGGTGCATCACCTCTGCAAGTTGTTTCAGATGAAGTGGGCCTGGTCTTGTGTGGGTGGAGGTTGTGCAACTTTCTGTCTCAGTGTGTCTGCATTTGCTCTGACCATCAAAGAGTCGGGTCTATGTTCACATATCTACTGTTTCCATTTTGCTGCTTGTCTTAAATGTCACCTTCCCTAAACTATATTTAATGTTTGCAGTTTTTAGTAAATTTAGCTCTTAAAAATGTTAAATCATATGTATTTGTTTTATTTTAATTCCTGCCTGAAAAATGCATTTTTTCTGCATTTAAATGATAATTCTTTTTTTCCCTGAAATAGCTCTTAAGAACATTAGTTTTTTAATTATACTGAAGTTAAACTTCACAGTTTTCAAATGTGAGAAGAGAAACCAGAAGTGAAACCTAATATAGAAGATAATCATGGTTTAAGAGCACATTTTAAGCTTTTTCTGGCTGCTCAAAGCACAATATTCTGTAAACTACCAAGTGTTTCATTTTTTTCTTAAAGGGACCCACACGTACTATGATGATTAAAAATACAGAAAAAGAAATATTCATCTTCCAATGAAACACCAAATGACAAACATTCATTTTAATACTGTTTTCTTTTTCCTTTTTGAGCTCCAGAAGTTTTGCATCAGGCAGGATCAGCAGACTTAAACATTGTTACTGCGCTTATATCACTTCACTGGAACAACATCATACCTCTGGTCAATTTGTCTCACTATAGTAATATTAGGAATGTCTTGATCCGATTTTGATATCCGACATTGGTCCAATATCAATAATAAAACAAGTATCAGAGTGTATCTATCCACAGTCTTTGATATAAGCCTGCTGATAGAAATACTTGCTTCTATCTGCTTCTATTTAAGGTTATTGTAACTCATTGGTTAATTATATACATTTCAGTTGTTCTCATAGGTACTATTGTTGACTATTGTCTATTTGGCAAATATTACTTGATCAAGTCTACAAAATGAGTAATAAAAGTATGTATGATTCAGGCTGATATTGTATCAAGTCAATATTAGTATTGGTGAATACTCAAAGCTGCACTATAGGTATTATATCAGAAATAAAAAACTTGTATTGGAACATCCCTAGCAAATATAAACGCTTTGTTTAAGAACTAGTAGAGCAAAAAAAAAGTGTAAAAAGATACAAAATATAACAAGCGAAGAGATAGAGGGTGTGATAATTTAATCAGAAAGCCTTTGTATGCAACAAAAGGGGCTACTGATGTTGGTATTCCTTATTTAACTTTATGTGATATGGCCTCTTTAACCCTAACATCGTCTGTAGTAATTACATCTGTCAATTACATATTTATTCAGGTAAACCAGAAGTCTGTGGGCACTTTGAGTGGTGAAGAGATGAAGTGATTCATTTTATTCAGGTTTACTAAAGGTTCAAAAAAAGAAAAAAATATCTTTAGATTTAACCTTCTCATCAAAATTTAAAATGTCTTTCCCTTTAGAGAGTATGGCACAAAGGCAGTGAAACATACAACAATAACACTCATAGGTATAAAGGAAAAGTGACCAATATTTAACATAAGCAACAGTAAAACACATCTAAAACTTAGACAGTACATTTTTTGTCTAAAGGGAGAAGAAAATGTCTATTTCAAAAAAGTGTTCTGACAATTTTGTGTTTTGAGTTTTAAAATTACTTTGGATTTACATGTATAGAAATGCACTGAAAAACGTGAAATAAAAAAGAACACCTGCATACATTTGTCTGGTGACTTTCTAGGGTTTTATGAAGTATAGATGCTTCCAGCCAAGGGGTTCACCAAATGGGTTCAATTATGGAAACTTAACGTGAGCACACCGCCCCCTGCTGGTCACAGATTGTTTAACAAGTATTAATCGTTGACTCATGATGTCCAACTAGAGTCTTTGAGGGCCGCGTTCTCCCCGAGTCCATACTTGTGAAGAACGTACTTGACGAGAACGCGAGTCCATACTTGCGTTCTTGAGTATTGAGAAACGGTCCTTAATGTGCCGTACCTTTCGCAGGAATGCACAAAGGGACACTTGGGGTTAGTGCTTGGGGGGCCATTTGAGATTCAGCCAAGATGAGTAGATTTATCCGAGAATGTTTTGCAAGAGTTCTTCTGGCAAAGCATCATGGGTTTGGTTTTGGGGTCGAGAGAGAACAAAGATGGTGCAGGAGTCGTGCAGGGAGTCATGGTCCCGTGACCAGAGGGGAGCAAAAAGCAGGGGGCATCTGTCCAAACAGTCAGTTAACTGAGTGTGCTATAAAGTCCACTATAGTCACCCCTCTATATACTGACTGAGGGGTTAAGGATTACGGCAGGTGTTCAGACACGAGTTCAAATAATTAGGTCCTGCAAAGTCAATAAGTGCAAGTCAATAAGTCGATGCAATCAGCTTCCTTAGATAGAAAACTTTGAGCTAATCTGACTTTTTTATCTGGTTGAATTGTCTCCCATATACTTTGAGATGACATGAGTTGTAAATAGCCACTTTATATATGAAATGAATTTAATTCATTTGAATAATGTTTCATGAAGACATGAAAATGTCTTTCCAAGCAATTCAGCATTTTATTATTTATTGCATTTCATTTGTTGTTCATGTAGTTATTCTTTTGTGTAAGAACTACATAAAAGTTCGGTATGTAACATAACAATGAGATCATAAAAGATTGCATGTTTATCAAATAATTTCTAAAGTTTTAAGTTTTATTAACTTTTGATTGGATGTTTGCATCATAAACAAAAATGAATAGATTTATAAATATCTTAATGGAAGAAATAACAGGTTTTCTGTCAATTTCAGTAAATTTAATTGAGGACATTTAAAGCCACTTTTAAGATAATTTGGAGTCAGCTTGGAGTAACTTGATAACTACTTACCTCGTAGCTTCTACAGGCCCAGAACTGATATGGGGAAAAATATATTGTATGCTGTTAAGCTTATTTAGAGGGTAAAGTCAAAATAGTTTGATCCCCTTAAGTCTATCTTTCTTAAGACTGCTATGTGTTTTAAATATATAGGGAACCTCTATATGATACTGTCTTTACTTGGGATTATCAAAGCTGCAAAAGATTCAATTAATAAAGGAAAATGCAGTCTGTAAAATAATGTATGATCAGAGTTTTTTTGAGATTTAGAAAGAGAAATCATCAGGTTTCATATACTGAACAAAAGGAAGCAAACAAAAAGAGGTGTGAGAATTGCTATATTCTTTTTGTGATATTGTTTGATGAAAAAGCTGGCATTGACTTTATTTTGTCTTATTACCCAACAAACTAGCCACTTCTGTAATGCTAGAAATTTCAGGATCTAAAAGAATGAGTTGGTGTAATAAAGACACAGCAATAAGATCTGCGTAGAAAATGTACAAACCTCATGATGATGATGAGTTTATGCAGTTACTGGTTATTAAACAAAGCACTTTTTTCTGTATGTTATCATTTATGTTTTAGAGCTAATGCATATTTTTCTCTCATCTGATCAGGTGATTTTTTTTTTTTTTTTTTTGTTTTGTTTTTACCTTTTTACTTAATTTGGATCTGATGTCCTGAGATGTATTGGAAGACTGCTAAGAATTTTGCACTGAAAAAAGAAGAAAAAAATGGCCTATAATAAAGACAGCTCAGGACATGAAGTCATAAGTGGGAATATATGCATGCTGTGGGCTACAGGATGTGTTTAAGGTGCAATAAAATGACTCTATGTCTTTATATAGACATGAAAGTGTCCAACTATAGCAAACATATTTTGCAATTAAGTTTTGGGGAAGTCTTCAAACACAGAGGCTCCATATGAAAGAATCTACAGCCTATCATTGAAAATCTGTGAAAGTGTACATAAAAGCTAACACAAATGCACCATTTTTCTAGATAGAGCGTAATCTTTCCAGGTTATTTCATTATGTTTGATCTAAAAAACATTACCTGTATATCTTCTGAACCATAGTCCAGCACCTATATGTTTCCAAGGAAACGAGAAGGTGTTTGGTGTGTAATCTTGCAGTGAATCACATTTTATTTCCATATTTTTTTTCCATAACATATTTTTAAGATCCGAAACCTGTCTTTTTTTGGTTACACAAGTCTATTTTTTCCAATGCAGTAGCTGGTATAAAAAGAGGCAACCCCCCAGACCACAGGCAGAACTTCTTCTAACTACCTAGTCGACATCATCACGGTAAGACAAATGGAAACAAGTCATTATTTGAATTCACCAGCCAACAGAAGGATGGAGATGGAGAGGAATAGTTCTTTAGGTGAGAATTTATTTAATATTTCTTTGATTAAAATGTCGTTGTTTTTTATTCAAAATGTAAATCAAATGTGTTCAACATACTTATTGCTGTAGGATGAAAACTCCCCAAAATGCCTCAAATATTGGATGGATTAACATCCAATTAACAATTCTGTTTAAATCTTACTCCTTCCTTCAGGATAATTTGTTATGTCTGATCTTTTTCTCACCATACAACATTCATTTATCTTAGATAAATAAAACTGCTTGAGCTTTTGAAAGCAGTTTTGTGAAATTGACATAAAATTTAGACACTATAACTCATCTCTGGGCATCACGAACATGTGGATAAACTCTGGCGTCTGTGTACTAAAGCAGTGATCCCTCTGGGCATACGAACTGAGAGTAAACCCTGAGGGTAGGCACCTCTAGAGAGCAGCACTACACCTTATTAGTTATTTTTTGATATTTTGCCTGTTCGCTTATACCTGATTTATGGCTTCTTGATCTATTAACACTACAAGGAAATGCAAAGCTGATGATGCGTAGACATACAGCTAGAAAATATAACTTCAGTTCTCATTGCGGATCTAATAGATGTGGGCCTTTTTTTTCCTACAGAAAAAAACAAAATCTACATGCTGGTTGGAATCAGTTTTTTCGTGCTGTGCATCACACAATCAGTGCTCAATGCTTATCTTTGGTATCGGTCTGGTGAGTAGCAGAACACCTGACACCTGGTATCACATGTCCAATCCTTTTTACAGCAGCAGCATTAGGCAACAGTGCTTGTTTTCCATTAAATCTAGTTTTTCTCTTCATCTCATCTTTGCATATAACTAATTTGCCTCTTTTCTCTGCAGAAATGTACCTAAGGTTTACCCTCTGCATGTACCTCTATGTTAGTGTTATGAAGGCTTTTGAGTTGTCAAAAGAGAGAAAGAAACAACCCCCAGGAAATTCCTTCTGACTCCATAACAAAAACACAAATAAAAAAAGGAAAATAAAACAATATAGCTATAAATAGATATAGTAATACAGAGCATCAAACAAAAGTAAAGAGAACATTTAATGAAAAGGGAGAGAGGGGGCCCTGAGGAACATTAGAACTTCAGAGTTCTGGAGGGTGTTATTTTTTAGTGTTCACTTTGTGTGACGAATTGCGCATATGACTTCCAAAGTACCACACCCATTATTAAACATGGTGGTGGACGCCTCATGCTATGGGGATTTTTTTAAAGCAATAGCAATATATGGGACAATGCTAGAAGAAGGTAAAAGGCTTTAAAACAGTTCAGATGACTGCAAAGATTAACTTTTCAGAACAATAATTTAATTAATTGCATTTATTTATACTTGACCAGTTCCCAATAGATGGCATTTTAAAGGACTTCAAAGAGACAGTTTAGTTAGATCATACAGTCAGATTGGTTAACAGTTTCTATCTAAGAAAAACCAGCTAATTTTATAGTCATTGACTTTTTAAGATACACTCCTCCTGGACTCTGCAGCAACCCCTCACACCAAGCATGAGTTCTAACAAGGCTGACTGATAGAAGCACTAATCCAAAAATACTTTGCATGTTAGAGTGTAATGGTAAACTAGCTTCATGGTAGCTCTGTCTGGGAAAGAAACAGTCGAGCAGATGATCTCTGAGCCAGTCGTCATGTCAAAAGGGATGAAAGAAAGAATATACAGTTAGTCACAGTAAACGCTGAGCCAATAGCTATGTTTAGGAGAAAAAGCAAGACTAACCACTGAAAACATTCCCAACTTGATCATCTAAAATCAGAGGTGTTGATGGCAACAGGTCAGCAGATATTTCTCTCTAGGAAGGTCTTACAGTCAAATAGAACCAAATCAGAAGAAAATACCATGGTGAGAAAAATCTGCAAGATTATAAATTAAAGTCTTGAACTCAACTAAAAATTAGAAACTACAAATAGATTAAGCAGAAATATGGAAGTGGTCCCTATGTCCTCCGGCAGCCTAAACCTATAGCAGCATAGGAACATAGATAGCTCAAGATATAACTCTAAGCTGTAAAAAAAGGAAAATGTCAAGGCTTGTCTAAATAATAACCATGAACATACAGACTTTCAAAAAATCCATCCAAAATCTATAGATATCTGAATTGAAAAAAAATATTGAAATTTGGGTTGTTTGACAGAATTTGAAATAGATAAAAAGATAAAATACAGAGACTTAAGGGAGAAATGTTTTGTTGCAGATTTAGTAAAGAGGTTGATGGTATCAGAACCATTAATCCAGAAAATACAGGCACAGAACTCAGGAACCAAAACTAGGAGATGCTGGGGAGAAACTCAAAGGATGAAGAGAATCCAACACAGACTGCAAAGGAGTATAAATGGGAGACAGAATGATGAACTGAGTAATCAGCAAATTGGGAACAGGTGTGGACAGAAGCAGCTAGAAAGGAGCTGGGGGAAAGGAAAGGGGCATTAAAAGGCAACAAAAGTAACCAGGGAAAACAACAAGGTTTAACTGTCACTAAAAACTTGAATAACCAAGGGGGGAATTAGAGGATAAGGGAAGGGACTGGGGACTGGAGATAACCTAAAAAAATGCAAAAAAAGAGTAAAACAAACAAAAAAATGTTATAAATATTGACTTCAACACAAAAAACCATAAATAAAAGCATAATCTAAAACCAATAATGAAAATTTAAACAAACCATAAAGTCCAAGATGGCATATCATAACAAATGTGTTCATTTATAAATGAAATGAAAATGCCCTTACAGAAACAATTTCCTAAAAATAACTGATTACTAAGAATGATTTAGATTTTGTGTTTTTCTTTTCAAAGCAGTTTATGCATCAACTAATCATGAAATGGTGTAGAAATGACCTAAAAATATTATGAAGCTGTATCAGGAAACGTTTGTTCTAACAAGACAGTTTTCTTGTAAACATGAAATAAGCATTTCCTTATAATGAAATATAGCTCAATAGTAATTTGGGGTCATGGTTCCATAAGGGAGGCGCTGAGGAAATAACACAATAAACTACATGCATGATTGATTGAAAAGCATGGGGAAAAAAATCTAGAGAAATGTTAAAGGAAGTAGTGCCTGTATTTCCCCTTAGAGTCCACTAAATATAGATGTTGTTTACTTAATGTTGTTCTGATTATCCTGCTCTTCAATATTTCCTTATTTTATTCTTTACAAGAAAACCCTCAACATTTCTAGTCCATTTGTTCAGTTAAACTAGATAACATTTACCTCTTTGCTTTTCCAGTTGGAATTTCAAACAGCTTTAATGTCTCAGCGTGCAACATCACCTTCCTGGAAGAAATCAGAGACATTTTATCAGAGAGAGATCAACTTCTTAACAAAGAAGACCAACATCTTAGACAAATACACCAACTGCTTTTGGAGGAAAAACATTTGCTCGAGAAGAACAAACAACTACATCAAGATCAAATCAAGCTGCGCCAAACAGTGAATAAACTGAAAAAAGAAAAAGATCGACTCTTTAAAGAAAAAATTGAACTACTTCAAAGTAATAGCAAAATGGAAAACGAGACCACTAGACTCCTGCAGGAAAATAAGCTCCTTCGTGAAGAAAAATGCAGACTGAATCAAGAGAAAAATAAATGTGTCTCATTAAAAAACCAACTACAAAAAGAAAAAGAAGAGCTAGTTAAAGAAAACAGTGACCTGCTTCAAAATAACCTTGAACTAAATCAACAAATTTGTGAACTGCGTCAAGAGAAAAACAACTTACAACAAGAAAGGGATTTTCTAGAAATAAATGCCATAAACCTGAAAGATAAACTTGTGGAAAAAGAAAATCAGATATTAGAACTTCAAAAAAGGTTAAATACAGGTAAGTTATATTTCATAACCAAATTTTTAAAGGAGAAATACTATTCTCACAAAAGTACTGTACACATGTTCTCCACTTTGATCATCGCTTTATAGTTAGCAAAGATTTACACCAGAATTATTTACAAAATGTTAACAGTCATAATATTTGGTACAAGAATTTATGTTACTATGTAACTTCCATCAAATTTTATATGTAACATGGTAACATTGAAACTATTTCAAAACAGTAATATTATAAAAGAGTAAAAGAGTAAGAGTGCATAAATCAAAGCTAAGGGCAGCATTGTCAAGTAAAGATTCTCAATTAAAGATGCAGAAATCAATATTATTTTGCCACAAACCTGAAGAACTTGCGTGAGGAACAACAAAACTCCTCTGCTCTCCATGCATATAATTCAGTTTATGCTTTTTTAATTAAGAATTAAGAGTTTGTCACTTAAAATCATAATACACAGCTTTCATTCATCCCCAAATCCCCAAACACAACATTAAGACATTTATATTTAAGATGTTCTTTTACAAAAAAAAAGTATGGGACTGGGACTCTTTACTAGTAAATACTTCATTTTAAATGGCTCTGGCTGTTTTTGGAACAAAAACTCTTGATATCGTTGCTATATACATTTCTCTCTAAACTACAAAAAACCCATTTGCCAGATTTTTGTTTTGGCTTTCCATGCTGTAAATCACAAGACCTTAGAAAGCTAATGTTTCTAATTTTGTCATGTATTTTACTTCTCATCAGAGCTAACAAGCCCAAGGTGTCCACTGGGATGGCTGAGTTTTATGTCAAGCTGCTACCAACTTTCTACCGAGACAAACACTTGGATATATGCCAAAAACAACTGTGAGAGCAAAGGAGCTCATCTTATGATTCTGAATGATGAAACTGAACAGGTATTTCTGTCAGTTTAAATCAGAAGATGTTAAAACGGTTTAGCTTGTTTTTCTTGTCCTCTTTTTAATTTTTTTTCCTGATATAGTTAACTTTAAAGAACAACACTAAATGTCTCACCAATGATTCTCTCCTGCAGAGACCTTTCATTGGAGGAGTGGTAAAATTCTGGATCGGCCTGTATGGTCAAACAGAGAATTATACCTTATTTTGGTACCTGAAGGGTGTAGATGGAAGACTGCTGAAATCTGGGTGAGCTCAGCCAGCCTAAAAGTCATTCTGTCTGACTGATTTTAAATAGCACCGTGGATGAGACTGATGTATGTAGCTTCTTTTTGTCTCTTCTGTTTCTAGCGCATCAAATACCCCAAAACCACGATTTTGGACAAGTATCTCCCAAAGTTGTGTGTACATCGATCAGAGTCTTCCGTGCATGAGGACTTGGTCTATGGGAACCTGTATGGAAAAGTTCTATTGGATCTGTGAAAAACAGATGAACGCCATCAGTGTTTGACTCCACTGAAGATGTGCATGTCTCTGTTTAAGTCCTTCTCTCTTGTAACTAACCTGCCAAACGTTTTTTTTCTTCTGTGCATTGCATTTATGTCCGGTTAGTGTGAATTGCATTAACCAAATGTAGTTTCTTTATATACTGCCAATACACAAAATATCTCATCATGTGGCTCGTTATAGAGACAAGCTGTTCATAAAGTCAGATTGGTTAAAATTTTTTTGATCCAAGAAAAAGAAACTGTTGCATCGAGTCATTGACTTTGCAGGAATTGCTCCTCGTGGAACAACATGTGGTGTCAGAGGATATTAAATAGATATTAGATTTTAAATTGAATTCTGGATTTAACAGGAAGCCAATGAAGAGAAATTCTCCTCGTATTGTACAGAAAATGACTATTAGGAATTTACTGCACCCCTGGAAAATTTTGAGCATCTAGTAATTCCCATTTTGTTCCTGAGATGGTGAGATAGAAGATTAAAGCTTATAAACCATTTTGTGATAAATGTTGTACCTTTATTTCATTAACGCATCTGAAAAGCCAACTATGGAAAGTAACTCTTAATATTTAGCATTACTGATTGCTTTGTTTGCAGGCTTAGCTTTTTTTTTTCTCCTACTTATACCATAAAAATGTGGGCTGTGCATAAAGACTGGGGGGAAGCTGGTTTCTTGAAGAATGCTACACAAGCCTCTTATGGATCTGTGAAAAAAAAAGTTGACCAGGCCCTGAATATGCAGTTAAGGAAAATGTTCTTAACCTGTTTCCAAAGAAATCTTTGCAAAATCTTTAAGCCTTTTGAATTTTCATTTTATTCACTAATCCATTTCATTTCATTTCATTTCATGAATCTATTGGTTGTGAAATAGCTGTTTGAATTCTTTTTAGACTTTTCTTGGTTGTCGTTTTTTTTTCATAAATTAGATGAAAATACCACTTTAAAAGTTCAGAAGAGATTTAGGACACTAACAAAAAAGTAATGTTATGGAAGCAATGTGTTACCTATTACTGTCCACTAGAGGGTGGTATTGCTCTGTATTCCCACGACAGGAATCTGCAGCCCCAGGAGCTTAAAGACCATCCACATTGGTTCTTAATATCTTTAGAGAGAAATAATTAAAACAGCTAAATGTTTTTAAATATTGATTTAATACCAAATGCAGGGTTGTGTTTAGAATAAATGCAACTTTTTCCATAACAGAACAACCCTAAAGGTGTGATTTAAATATTGATTATTTTAGTCAGTAGTTTGGAAAATATATTCCTTTTCACTTTACTTTTTTTTTTTTATATTATCGATAAAATCCTAATTGTGCAAAAGTTTAATGAGAAATATATGGAGGTTTGAATATTTTACCTTCTGGAACCCATAAAACTTTCAAGGACTTATTAACATAGTCAGATAAAAGACATAAAAATAGATTTATTCAGAGTATCTGTGAGATGATAATGTAAAAGGATTAATGTTTCTATGACTATGAAACAAATAAAATGTAAATATGGACGGATAAATTATTTTCATAACTAATTCCCAAACTGTTCATTTTGGGTCATGTGAAACCTGTTACTTTTTTTCAAATCTAATCTGTTGGGATGAAAATATAATAAAATTCCCACATAATTGCTTTTGAAAAATTAATAAAATATTTCCCTTTCAGAGCAAGTAGTTTATATTGCTTTACTCACATGTGAACACTTCTTTTGGAGGGTAAATGTTGCTGTCATGATAATTGAAAATGAAATGAAAAGACTTGTTTAAAATACAAACATGTCTGAAGTCACTGAGTCTCACCTGATGTCGTCCTTCTCAATAATGAATCAAATTTGAATGTAACAAAACACAAAAGTTACATGACTGCAACAAATGAGTGAAACTCTACTATTAAACCCAAAACACATAAAGTGTGTATATTTGTATGTGTCATGTGGAGCATAGGGAAAGAAATGTTTTTTTTTTGTTAAAATTCATGAGGTACGCTGTGACTATACGGTCTGTCACACAAGGGATTGTGGGAATCTGTGTTGCCTACTAATTAAAGCAGAAACTATATAACACAATAAACAATATCAACTTGATGAAAAACAAAAGCACAAATTTGGAAGAATAACCAAAGGCTCGAGATTATGACAGTTATGTGATGAATATATATAAAAAGGTTTGGTGACAAAATAACTTCTTGTGGTACAAACACCTTTCAGATTGTTCAGTTCTTCATCCACAGATAAACAAAGAGGGAAACAGCTGCAGACCCAAGACAGGACCATACAGGTGGGGAAAGAAAGTGTTATATTGAGAAAGCCTGGAGGCTATTGTTGCGTTCAAAGAAGCAGCCAAGATTCATAAACTGTATGAAAGAGTGGAAAAAACCAATACCATGAAATGATAAAGTCATAAGAAGTCATGTTTTTACTTTTTCCATAATCCATGTAAGGACACTAATTGAATTTCCCTTTGGGATAAATAAAGTTTTTAGAATTTGAATTAAATTAAACTTGAATAACAGGGGCTGAGTTGTTTAGACCTAATTAAACTTTTTGACTGTCATGAAAAAGGAAATATGTAGAAGAAAACTGTCTGCAGATCAACCTGAACACAAAATACCAGTAACGAAATATGGTGACGGCAGTGCCATGCTGTGGGATGCTTTTGGTAGTTAAGAACAGGGCCTGTTTTTAAGATTACTCAGCCAATATAGTAAAATGTGTAAATTAAGATAAATCCACAGCAGCAAAGAAAGAAAATAGGTTGAAGCATGCAAAAAATAAAAAATAAACACAGACACACACACACACGGGGCAGAGGGTCGACAGAACTACAACACTAAACCTACTGTCCCCAGCAGCATATTTTAGAGACATTCAGGCATCATTAACTTCTTTGGACCTGGACTGATCCCTAAAGACGACTGGAGAACTGTTAGAAGTAGAAAAAATCTGAAACTTTCTCCAAAAGTCTTGAAGTCTTTAATTGATGGGCTGAATTAGTGCAAAGAGTTTCCGTTTTGTATAGAATAATAAAAAGCCATGCAGAGTTTTTCTCCCATACACTACCTTATATAAAAAGTATAAAATCCCAGAAAAATGAAAAGAGCAGCTTCTAGTGTGGAACCTTAACAGCAAGCCAGTGTAAATAAACACTATACTTTGCATTAAATTGACTATTTTTTTCAACAGAGAGGTTTTAGAAAACCATCCAACCAATCAAAGCACAGTGTTTGAATATGAATGGTATTTTTCTATCCTGTTCCTCTTTTTCTCATCAGGAAGCAGACAGTATAGCGAAGTGATGGGGCTATGGGGTCAGATTCTATGCCTTGAAGCAGGGTTGCTAATTCAGCACAAGTGTGACAGTGTGGGGTCCTGTCACTATGCCTCCAACTGACCATGTGCCTTGGCTACTTGGCCAAGGGGATATCCCTTTGGCTGACTGGTTAGCGCGTGTGACTTTCACCCGGGAGTCTTGGGATCAAATCCTGCCCGGGCCCTCTGTGGTGTGCACCTTGCCACACAAGGATTCAATATAATCTATCTCTGTAGAATTGTGCAACATTATGAAAAGGCTGTTTTATGAGATCATAGATAGAGTTGCAACATGGGGGAAGAGAGAAAGTGCTTCCAGTGAATGCTTATTGTTTTTTTTCTACTTTACTCTCACATTGATTTTTTTCTTCTTTCCAAACAATTGATGCATTTAGTCAGTGATCTTATCAGAGACGCTTTAACAACTGTCTCAGGGGAGTGAAAACTAATTAAGTTAAACTGCAAACAATCTGCTTTTCTTTAGCTGTCAAAGCCACCATTGTCTGACTGGTATGTACAGCTCACTCAACAGTTCATTTCTCAGATTAACTGTTTAGCTGACACTCTCCTTCAGGGCTTCACTCACTGAGCACAAATAAAAGCTTATTTTCTATTATAGAAAATATGACATATTGCAGAAATAAACCAAGCAGGAAATATTATGAAGCTGTAAGTAGGTAGGTAGGTAGACAGACAGGTAGGTAGATAGGTAGGTAGGTAGGTGTGTGGGTGGGTGGGTGGGTAGGTAGGTAGGTAGGTAGG